>JAHLJT010006980.1:0-40821 GCA_031308135.1 Acheta domesticus
TTACACGAGGCAGAGCTTGAGTAGGATACTAAATTTTTCTGTTTTTGAGCTGGGATCATCCAATGAATTGGGCATCCATTACAATATTTGGCAAGTAACAACATTAAATATTTGAGAAAGTCGCCCAGGAGCGTATACGGAAACACCCGTTTTTAGAGACCAGTTGATACACTAAGATAAACAAACGGTCTCACATACTGCTATGAAAAATACAGAATGAGAATCTGCCGGGTCTCACAGACCCTACGATATCCAAAAATGCCCCTTATATGCCGGCCGCTTCAGCAGAACTAAACAAAACTCCGCCGAGTGATAGAAGAGGGTCAGGGAGGAAACTACTATAATTGCCAAGATTTTTGCCCACTCATATCGACCATTATGGCATAAACCAATTTCACTGACTGCCTGTGAGACCGAGGTTTCCATATAAGTGTTACATTATTAAAATACTTTTTTTTAATTTTATTTTCCTACCAATAATGAATATTGTTTTGATTGTTCAAATACTTACTCCTAACTATTAAATAAAAGAAACAAAACAAGAAAAAACTAAAAACAGTGGTTATTTTCATAGTTTAGATTCGAATTGCACACTTGTATTTCAAGGCATCAGGAAAAGTAGAAAATGTATCTCGTGTAATATATTTTTTAAACTCTATTGTGGATTCTTTTATTAAACAGACTTCAAATGTATTCCTTTTGTTATTAAGCATCCAGCTGATCCTGGGTTTACGTTGCACCTAACACTACATTTCCTCGATTACTGTGCCTCATCATGATTCGATTCTCTTCCAATTAGTGCACAGGAATGTTATCATTCGCCACAGAGGAATCGTTTACATTATTTCGATAAACATGTAAATGTCCATTTGTTTACTACTCCCTTTAAAGCAAATTTCTTAAAAGAATGTGTTCCTTTTAATATAAATTGTCTTAAAATTGAGAGTACACAAAACAGCATGAGCTCCGGAGTGACAGGGGAGGCACGATGAAGTTGTGAGAGGGAGGACCTTATGGGAACACATTTTTTGCTGTTCTACAAATCAATCAACTTCTCCATGGTTTCAAAATAAGGTTCAGTGTATATCAATCTGAATATTCCAAGTCTCATCCTGCAAACCATCTCAACAGTATTGAAATTGTTAACTTCAATTAAAAATAATATTAACTTTTGCCTTCAATCTTAATTCAATTTAAACATTCACTGAATAAATTCTTAACTATCACTGTCATTATTACAAATTTACTCTGGAAATGGAAGTTTTGCTTGGACACAGTTAAATTTGAATTTACTGGAGAAAGCTTTTCTGAAAATAAACATAGGTGAAATAAAATCACCACACAAAAAAACAACATTTTCAGTTCTTCCACACCTACCATTTAGTTTTGAGAAATTACAGCCTTAAAGCTACTCCTAGGACTTTTGCTCGCAGAAAACATGCAAGTTTTCATTTTCGTCAAAACCAAACCTCGAGTTAACTAACATTTCCTCCACCCTTCACAACCTTTATTCTTAGTTAAACAAAGAAGCTAAAATCATCAGCCCACCTGTGTAGTAAAAGCTAAACAATGTTTCATGCACAAACAATTACATTTTCATATTAACATTAAGTTTTGTTTTTAACCTAACAATTTCTATATTTACTTTTCCTTTAACAATTAGAAAGGACATTTCTTTGTCATTTTATTAACATTTTCCAATTACAGTTGCGAAAACCTACAAATATAAGATTTGCAAAGGAAAGAAACTTACTAGAAAATTCCAAGATTCATCAACATAGTCATTTGGTTCTTCCTTGACCTGCTGGCAAAAAGAAAAGAAAATAACAAGCAGCAACTCTTCCTAAAAATTCACTACATCTTATTCGTTAACATGTTTCAAATCTACATTGAAAATGAAGTAAATCTGGATGTGTTGAAATAAATTGTATTTACAGCACACTAAGCTGCATTTTGGCTTCAACTGAAAATATGTGATTCAACCATAAATGAAATTTAAAATTTCAGTAATCTGATATATGTATTACAAATGATTAACTGCAGTAATTCAAAATTTACCTCTTCTAATTTAATTATACTTTCTGCTTCCACCACTATGTCGTCTTGTATTGGATTCTGATTCATTAATGGTTCTTCAACACATGAACTAACCTTCACTCCCTTCAATAATTCAAAATTTACCTCTTCTAATTTAATTGTACTTTCTGCTTCCACCACAATATTATCCATTAATGGATTCTGTTTCATTGTTGGATCTTTAACATGCGAACCAGCTCTATTATAATATTCAAAACCAAGTACACCTACACAGAACAGAAAAGTAAACATATTTAGTTACAACCACCATTTAATCTATTTAAGGCTTTGTATAACAGTTTGAACAAAATGTCAGTATACGGTGGTTCTGCATTTCTCAACAATGCAAAGAATAACCATTCAAGAACACGGCAAAGAAATCTATAAGCTAATAATCACACTTAGATTAAAAGTTTGATGAAAGAAAAAAAGTAAGACACTGAATTCATTAGCATTTCTTCTTCTTCATTTTCTTGAGAGAATTTGCCCTTCAACAGGTATCAACTATTGTATTTGGCTTCTAACCTGTACATCTCCCATTTAAAGACTATGACCTTACAACTGTCTGTTAACAGACAATATCCTCTTCTTCCCCTTGTTTTCTTATCATCAATTGTGGATTCCATCAGCCTCCACAAGTGTGCTTCAAAATGTGGTCTGAGCATCTTAATTTGCTTTTTGCACTCAGCTCCAATAGAATACTCTCCTCTCCCACTCTTCCAACCATTTCATTGTTTTTCCATCTTTCTGTCAAGCTGAATTTCTATAGGAATAATTCTTAACATTAATACAGTATATAATAAAATCAAGTGCTTACTCTTTTGAACTGGAACACTTTCAGCGAACAACCGCAATTCTGGTTCAGAAAGTGGAGTTTGTAAATCAGGGAAGATTGTAGGAACAGCATTCACTGTAATCCCTTGGATGGCTGTTACATACTTTTCCTCAAAATGATCTCTGCACACATATCCATGTGTAATTAATGTCTCCCATGTGCATGATGCAACGCCTGGGTCCCCAATCGCACGAAGCCAGTCACGGCACCTGCTTCATTACATTCATATGAAAATAGTGCAATAAATAGTGGTATTATTTTATTTAAACTGTCAAAAAAAACAGTATTGTTAATACCAGAAAAGACGATGGATTAAATATATTGAACTCACCTATTCACATTCCGGGGGAATTTAAAAAGCTTAGTCTTTGTTTTTGACAAAATTTTGTAATTCGAATTTCTGCAATTCAAGACACAGCATCTCCTTTTATGTTTATTCATTATGCACTAAAAATTAACAAACTGTATGCATAAGAATTAACGTGATATTGCCTTTACAATAGTCGAAGCACTAACTACTTGAAGCGCATTAATATTTTCTGCAGAGCGAAAATTTCTCTAAATGAGCTTTATAAATATATTAAATTTAAAGAAAAAGTTGGGAATGCTTTGAACCAGTGTGTATATTATTTTTGTTTGAACTGTTACATGGCCAGACCTGGCCAGACCCATGACTGTTTACAACCATGGGGCCACATGGGGCATTAAACTACGTTCAACTTTTCACTCTGCGTCAGTGCTGCCTTCATAGGCCCGGCGGGCCCGGCTCAAAAGCACAGAATGAATTGTTGGAGGGGGGTGGGCATGAAGAATTAACGTGATAATGCTTCAATAGTCGAAGCATTAACTTCTAGAAGCGCATTTGCATTTTCTGAGTGGAAGGCTGAGTGCGTTATAAAAGTATTAAATTTCGAGAAAAAAAAAGTTGGAAATTATTTGAATTAGCGTATTCTACTCGGTTGCTTCGGGCATAGAGTAAAGATGTATACATCCTTATACTGCGATTTTTGTAACTTTGTCCCTGACAAGAAACAGCTTTTTCGCTGCCATCCAATCGGGAGCTTATATTTCACGAAAGTGACGTCACTGTGGTGACTTTTAAGTTTTTGATTGGATGAAACCGTCAACAGCTGAATCGTACTAGGGACAAAGTTACGAAAATCGCAGTATAAGGATGTAACATCTTTACTCTATGTCCGATCACGTTCGGGAACGTGACATCTCTCGAACCAGCCACGGTGTATACTGCGATTGTTCTAAGAGCGACCCTCAAGGCCACTCAAATCCCATCTTCGCGATGGAATATGTCAAGGCATTTCGCGTCTTTACTCGGTCTTGCCAGTAGAAGTCGCATGATCGCAAGCACTGCTTCATACTGTCGCGATCGTGAGAATCTAGCGGAACGACTGAGGAAGACGCGAAATGCCGTGACATATTCCATCGCGAAGATGGGATTTGAGTGGCCTTAAGGGTCGCTCTTAGAAAAATCGCAGTATAAGATATACAGGTGTGTCAACTAGCCGCCTTTTGAGCAAAATTTTTGAAGCCAGATTGAGGCTAGTTCCTCGCTTATCCCTACGGTGCGCACGATCGGATTGGGCATTGATGATGGCGTTTCGCGCGCTTAGTATTTCCTGGTGTTTTCGTTGCAAGAAAGCTATAACCGTCACTGAATACACATAATTGGGGAATCGCTACTGTAAATGTATCGGGATCTTTAAAGACCTATTATACAGGCTGACAGGGATGTTAATTTTTTTGAAATGTTTTGTAGCGAGAGCCATGCATATTTGCAATTATATGATTTAAGTACCAAAGAATGAGGATTTTCATTTAAAAACAGGAGTTGAAGTTATAACAACAAAAAACAATAGGTATTACATTTACGAAAATCACTTAAACAGTGATTTACCATTCATCTGAAATTCATGTTGTTCAGCAGTCAATAGGTTTGTTCTTTGCAACAGTATATTCATCACTGACCCTCATTGAAAATCTATTTCAGTGTCAATTATAATTTTCTAGTAATGTTTTACAAATTAAAAAAAATGTAGTTTATTATAATTCAACTCAATTCTTTATTTCAATATTAAATAATATTCAATTTGTATGTATTATTTTCTGAAATAATTACAATTTTATGACTTACAATTCTCAAAATCACATAACCTACTTACAAACAGTATACATATAGTTTACATATATCCTTAATTTCCTAAATATATTAATGTACATAAATGTTACGTAAGTAACTTATGAAGAAATTTTACATTTATTGCAGAATTATCATTATTAACATTCATTTGCCTGTACTTAAATTTCAAAATGCTGTTGGATATGTGCAATCCATTCATTGTAAAATTGCTTTGACTATGAATTTACGAAGAAGAATAATTTACTTTAGAGAAAAGCTTTGTTATTCTTGTAACTTTTCATGATATCTGATGACAGGTAGAATATCTTAATTTCTGCTTATGTAAGGCTTTTCTCACACAGAGTTATGATTGTGTTATTGTCTATTTGTAGTGCTACGATGGTGAATAGAACTGGGCCATGTTGTGATTCATTTGAAAATATCATGGTTCTGGGTGTTGATAAACATCGGAAGGCAAGAATTTTTAATTATTGAAAGTATTTTTATGCGAAATGCATGACCCAATTTGTAGTATAGTTGTAACACATTGTTCTTGTAGTTTTAATATTTCCTTCACCTGAAATTTACTTGCATTTTCCCACAATTCTAAATTTTACTGTGAAAAAGTTTCCATACTATTCATGAAACGGTTTACACGGTTCTTAGTTATCTGAATTGTGTTCTCTCCATTAACTTCTATGAAAACCTAACAACCACTTCATGTCATTTCCCATCATGTTATCAATTGAAACACAACATGGCTTCAAAAACATAAAATTAATTTCAAGAACGAAAAATGAAGGTCTTCATTCTTGAAGGTACTTTTTAGAACCACTGCACAGAATGTCACCATAATGAATAATCCATATTCTTACTACAATATTTATATACATAACCACTATGCCTATATTGAAATAACATCAGTTGCCTTTTTATAATCACATCTTGTCAACAATATGTGCAAAAAACACATTCTCTGGTTCACATTTCACAATCGTGTCCTATGATTTTCGAAGAAGACTAAGCATTTGTTTATTCTCAAATATTTTTTCAAACATTAACAAGTTTGTCTAACACCCTTTGGATACATTCGATTAATCTTCATGAATTACAGTTGCTTCCCTCAAAATTTGTTCGTAATCATCTTCTGAAAATTAAAAAGTTTTAAAAATATATTTTTAATTCTTAGGTAGTAAATTACACGTCATAAGGTTTGTAATTGCATATAATTAGAAAAAAATCAATAATTAATATTAATTAAAAAATAGTACGCAATAAGCAAGATACATATTTACCATACCAATAAAGTTCAGTATGAGGATCACAGTCATCAGATACTATGTTTGATGAACAGGCATGGTGTTCCAATGGCAGTCTCTGTGTCTTTGCCCAACATAACCACTGAATGTTCAACAAAATTAAACAAGAATGAAAAATAATAAGATAAATACATTCTTACATTTGTTAATCTTAAAATTACCATTTTAATTATAACAAAGGTAAAGTCTGTAAATCACATCCTCTACAAGTTACCTTATTAATTTTTTAATATCATTGAAAACTTATATCAAATGCACGTTTACCATTGTAAACATTCCTAGAAACACCACCTGCAAATCTATTTGGATTATCATCCATTTTTAGTTTTTAGCATGCAAATTTTCAATTTGCATTCTTCATTATATTCTTTGATTGCACAATTTAAGTCCTGGAATTTGTTTCCGAATTGGTGTATAAATAACGATTAGTAGTTTGGTTAATTAACTAGTTAGGTTGTTTATTTTCACAATATTGATTGTGTATGATTTTACAATGATTGTGTATTTATTTGATAATTAACTGATAGAGTAAGGCGAATAATTGGTATATGTATTTACCACATTTCGCTTAACATTTTCATTGTTGAAATTCTTGACGCAATATAATCATTGTCATGTAATTTTCTCCTTTTCTGGGGAAAACTTCAATCTATTTCTTTTTAATATCTTGAATTTCGAACCACTTTGTAAACTTCTAAATTTACTTCATACTCCGGAGTAAAGGTTTTACTATTATGAAGAGATCAGTCAAGTCTACTATTCACCGTGCTATCAATAGAAGCCATCTTGTCCCAACAAAATGCCCAAGTCGTTCGCAGCGCTTATATAGCGAGAGCTGTGAGAACTAGCCTCACATTAGCTTCAGTTTTAGACTGGGAATGAACACATCTATATCTCTTACACCGTGAACCAGCGATGGGCGCGCTATTGAGACTTTTGATTATTCTATGGAGGAATATACAATAGTATTGTTTTCGTCACCTTAAAGCGATGATGTGTATATATACTCCTAGATACATGACTCTCGTCTTGGCAGTGAGGCCACCCAAGGCGCCATTTTGCACGGCAAAAAACTTGTCCGTATTGCCGAAAGCGGTGTGTTGTAGTGAGTTTTCTCTCGAGTGATTAGTGAAACATTTTTTGTTTTGAGTTTTTAAATGTTTTCATTTTTATCTTGACTTAATGTAATTGTTATTTTCAAAATTGGCCCAGGAAATCAATTATTTTTTGCCTTTGTTTTGTCCATGTTTTACCACTATACGGTGGGTTTCACAATATCTTAAGTGTTCATGTTTTGAAAATATATTTTAATCTATTCATTTACTCTGTAAATGTATGTGTTGTTCTATTTCCTGTTATGTGAAATTAAAAGAAACATTGTTTATTATTTGAATATTTTCTTGCAACGGTGAAAGGGATCATTTTAATGTTTTTTCCTGCAAAAAGTTTTGTATTCATACGTAAATGAAAATGTCTGCCCATAAAAAGTACATATGCACTATATTTCTCAACGTGTTTTCATTTTAAATCTCTTTTTTGATCTCTTCTGAAATAGTATAAGAAGTTTGTACCTTTAAGTCATAATTAAAAGCAAGTCCTCATTTTTGCAAGTCTCCGGTAACACTACGTCAATGCTGTTCGTAGTTTTATGTAAATTATAAAATATATTTCAATAATTTATTGTTGCCTACAGCTTTACTTTCTTAGGATGGAACAGAACCATGTTAATAAATACAATTTATAAGTGTTACACTCGTAAGAATCTACCGAACTGTCATGGGCTGCATTTGACATTCGAAGCTTTTGCCGTGCAACAAGGCTCCCTGTACGGCCTCACCTCCGCCTATTGGGAAAGCGCGGAGTCAGCCATCTAGTGCAGGCTGTTCCAACTTGTCCTCTCACGGGCACGGGCGCCCGCGGGCGCCCGCGGGCGAGCCCGCGTGCAATCGTGGCCAGCCAAGGACGTCGCAGGAGGAGACCAGCCGAGGTGGAAGGGCTAGCCCAGGGATTGGGGAGGGGGAAACGCGCTCAACATTATCGCATTGCTCTTCGTGGAAGTAATACGAATAGTGCGATGGCTGGCAGAGGAAGCCCGTTAACTGTTCCAGTTTGCTGGGAAGAGCAGTTTTTCTTTGTAGAAAAAGATGGACTTGCTCAGTGTCTTTTATGCGAGAAGAAACTGAATGTTACAAAAAAATATAATGTGCAACGACACTTTACCACCCTTCACGCTGCACAGTATGATAATTTAGGCAGCGATGCGCGGAAGGTGCTTATTGATAGGCTGAAGAGTGACATGCAGCAGGATGTAAGTTTGAAGTTTATCTACTTACGAATCTATACATTATTTAATTATTTTAACACGTGCACCCCAGGTTATTGTTAAATTTGCATGCACATATTTTTCAGGTGACAGACGGTGACGAAAATGCTAGTGAGGCAATGGTTCGTGCTAGCTATAAAATTGCACACATCATTGCATCAAGTGGCCTGCCTTTCTCAACGGGTCCCACAATTAAATCGTGCATGATTGCCGCTGCTGAATGTTTAACCCCAACGGAAGTGGCTAAATTTGAAGGAGTTTGCCTGTCAAAACAAACAATTTCACGTAGAATTCGTGACTTGAGTGTGGATGTGGAAAATCAACTAAAGCAAAAAGGCCAACGTTTTATAGCATTTTCTCTAGCACTCGACGAAAGCACAGATGTGACTGACAACGCACAGATTGCAATCTTTGTGCGAGGTGTCGATTCAGAACTGAAAGTAACTGAAGAGCTGTTAGATATGATAACTTTAAATTACACTACAACAGGTCGTGACATATTTGAAGCTGTATGTGAAAGTGTTGAAAACATGAATTTACCATGGGAAAAGCTTCATTCTGTAGCAACTGACGGTGCTCCGCAAATGGTTGGGAAAGAACAAGGTTTTGTTTTTCGGTTAAAACAAAAGATGAAAAGTGAGTACGGAAAGGACATAACAAGTATTCACTGTTTCATTCACCAGGAGACACTTTGTGCGAAAACAGTGGAACTTGAACATGTCATGAAAGTTGTAGTACATTGTGTAAATTTTGTGCGACACCACGGTGCTAATCATAGGCATTTTAAAGAATTTTTAAGAGATTTAGAAGCGGCGTATGGTGACATTCCATATCATTGTACAGTACGATGGCTTAATCGTGGAAACGTTCTTGAGGTTTTCTTCGCCATTCGTGAGGAAATAGCCATTTTTATGGAAATGAAGGGCGATGTACAGGAGTCATTAAGAGATCCACAATGGTTGGCCGACTTGGCATTTCTCGCTGACATAACGAGGCATTTGAATGTATTAAATACATCTCTTCAAGGAAAAGACCAGCTGATTATTGGAATGCGCGACAAGATTAATTCCTTTATGGAAAAACTTCGTTTGTTTGCGAGGCAGCTTCGAAGTGGAGATTTGACATTTTTTGATCACCTCGCTTCTCTAAAACTGCCTTCTAGTTTTTCTTTAGAGGTGTATGAAACTAAGCTCGTGAAACTCTGCGACTCTTTCTCTTCAAGATTTCATGATCTTAATGACATTGAAAAAGAACTGCAAATTTTTATTACCCCTTTTTCTGTCTCACCGGATACCATGCCATCGCCAATGCAGTTAGAAATAATAGATTTGCAAAACTCAATACTTTTAAAGGACAGATATTTCAATACCCTAAATTTGTCGCGTTGGTATCAAAATTTGCATATAGAAGTCTTCCCCAAACTTCATAGCAATGCAGCAAAAATTATATCTATGTTCGGATCAACATATTGTTGTGAGCAGCTTTTCTCCGCAATGAAGAGAATAAAAAGCAAAGAAAGAACCCAACTTCAGGACTATACTTTGAAGAGCGTTCTGCGCATTGCCACAGCCCAAGGGCTGACACCTGATATTGATTCACTTGTAAAGAAAAAGAGATGTCAAAAATTAACTTAATAAAATATTTTTGAATTGAATCAAATTGTACGTTTTCTGTTAAACATTAAAGTTTATTTCTGAGTATGAATCCTGGTGCGGCCTCCACTCCCCAATCCAACCGTTCCCTGCTTCGGCAATCAGTGACGTAGGCGCGACGCGACGCAGCGACTGTCGCCAAGGCCAAGGTCAACGCCAACTCACGCCCCAAGGGCTTATATTTCGCCACGTGCCGGCAGCGAGGGTTGGCAGCACTCAGTGCCCTCCGTCTCCGCCAGTGCCCGCGATGGCTCGCGGGCGCCCGCGTGCCCGCCCGCGGGCAGCTGAGTTGGAACAGCCTGATTCTAGTGGTATACATATACAGAGTCTTTAGCTTATCCTGCAACCCATGTCTGAGAGCACTTGTTCTTGTTTTGGTAATTTGGCAACCGCGTCTCTTTGACACCTTTCAAGACAGCCGTGCCTGGAACGTCGGGACAGCAAAGGGGGAGGCGACCGTCAGGTCATAAGCTACAATAACTTTCCTGTTTCTGTGTTTTCTCTTTTCAAGAGCTTCGGCGGGCAGATACTCACACCGAAATCTTTTCACGCTGCACAGAGTGGGTGGGGTGGGCTGAGGCATGAGCGTGGAAACAAAACATATCTTTAAGCGCTTCTGTCCAGTATGCTTAAGAAATAAATCTGTAATATTAATGTGGAAGGAAGTTATGACTGATTTATCGATTTATTAACAGCAAGTTAACAATAATTATTATTTAGGTAAAGCCAGCTCAGAGAGAAATCATAAAGATATCTCGTAAAATATTAACGCCAAGCTCTTCATTATTTATAACAATAATAATGTATTATTATTATTATTATGGAATCTGGATATTAAGCAAATAAGAAAATCTTAGTAATAGCCATTAACATACCTAGAAATGTTATGAGTGTTATTACCGCAGAGGTCAAAAGTTAAAAATCGAGGCGGGGCGTAGCGGAGCCGAGATTTTTAATTTGGACAAGACACTGTAACATTTCGTGGTAAGTTCAGCATTTTATCGGTCATCATAAAATCTCGCGAATTATGCGAAAATTTACATGACTGTGATAGTAAACACGAGTTTTGTGTCAAAACACATATTTAATTGCGCTATTAACACCTATTACAATGAACAATAATTATCTCAAAAACTAATATGGGTTACTTTTATGCAAGGAGCTAAGAATACATGGAGGTGCCCTTACCTATCTCTGCAATGTTAAGGAAGTGAAGCCAGTCCGCCATATTGCTTAGTCCCCACACGTCACGTCAATACGTCATTAGCTGCTTGTGACGTAGGAGTATGCAGGCCGATTATGACCATGTACAACAGCCATCTTGCTTTAGTTTACGCTAGGATTGTGTTAGAGTTTCATTCTGCGCCGCAATTATCGACAACTTCATATTTAAATTATTACTGTACATAAAATCCAGAATATGGATTTTTAATGGTGTTATCCAAATGACGGGGAAATTATGACTCGAAACGGGAAACCGAGTATCAGTGTTTTCATTTCTGGCTGTGAAAGAAATGGACATGCGCCAAAAGAAGACGAAAGTTTCTACGAAATCATCATTCCAAGGTAGGGAAACGTTTCTAATTGATTGTCTGGAAATGTGGAATGTGTAATAATGTGGAAAAAATTAAATAAATGACTAAGCGTTGAAAATTATAGTACACAAATCTCATTTATGAATTGTAAACAGCAAAAGACTTTCTCATCAATCGAATAAGTTTCGTTCAGTTTCTCTTGGCTTACTGAGCAAATGCTAATACGATTCCTTGTCCTGCGTCTAGAAAATAAATGTAGCTTTCTTTCCCCATAGTGACGATCAGATTAAACGGTCATTTCTTACACTAAATAAATGCATCGTAAGATTAAATCAGTTTTCTCAAAAATATTAGAAAGGCTTTTCTACTTACGAATGGAATCATTTCTCAGGAAAAACAAAGCGTTTTCAGACTCACAACACGGTTTTAGACAATCGAAATCTACGGAAACTGCCATTTTTTCTTTTCTCAAAGATGTTGCTTCATTAATAGACCAAAATGAAGTACCCATTGGAATATTCTTAGATCTCTCGAAAGCTTTTGACGTTATTGACCATAAGATCTAGCTCTCAAAATTACCTTCGTATGGAATTCGTGGTATTGCCCTAGATTGGATAACTTCTTACCTTAAACATCGGACTCAAAGAGTAGAAATACCATACTGGCAGGAAAGGACATTACATACTTATATTTCCAATTCTTTGCCAATTGTGCATGGGGTCCCGCAAGGTTCGATCTTAGGTCCTATTCTCTTTCTGTTATATGTAAACGATATGCCCTCGTCTATTAAAATGTAAGAACGGTTCTGTTTGCTGATGACACGAATGTTCTTTGCAAAAAAGAAGCAGTAAATAGTACAATTTCAGAAGTTTCAAATTGGTTTAATAATAACAAATTAATTGTTAACGAAAGAAAAACTGTTTCAATGCATTTTTGCATCTCAAATCGGAAATCGCATGTTCCATTGAAAATGAACAATATGCAATTAGCTGATGTTGAGGCAACAAAATTTTTAGGTCTTTCAATTCAATCAAACCTGAAATGGAATGTACATATAACAGAATTAAACACTAAATTAAGTTCATTATGCTATGCATTCAGAATTCTTTCAAATTCTGTCAGCCTTCATGCAGCTCGTTGCGTTTATTTTGCAAATGTGCATTCCCGCCTGAGATATGGCATAATATTCTGGGGAAGCTCATCCTGTAGTATTCAGACCTTCAGATTGCAAAAGAAAATTATTCGAATAATGAAAAAATGCCTTCCACGTGATTCCTGCAAGCCACTTTTCATTGAGCTGGGAATCCTCCCATTGCCTTGCCTATTTATTTACGAATCTGTAATATTTGTCAAAAATGACCTACTTAACGGAGGGAACATATTTTCATGCAATATTGATATTTATAATTACAACACACGCCGTAGAAATCACGTGCATCAAGTGTCAGTATCAACAGGTCAGTACAAGGATTCAACATACAATACATGTACGTTACTTTACAACGCATTGCCAGATGACATAAAACAATTAAAGTCGATACACAAATTTAAGTTTAAAGTAAAATCTTTTCTGCTGCAAAACTGTTTCTATACAATTAGAGACTATACTGATCGTGAAAAAGAAAAATAATGTTTAATGTAACAAAACAAAGATATATAATGAATTAGTTTATGTTTGCATTGTATACATTTAAAAAAATATTTAATACGCCTGTAACAAGTAATGTACTTCAGCTTCCGGGTCAATGACCCCCATCTCGATCAGGTTTTTTGTCCAGTTTCCCTGATCCATTGAGCAAATGTTGAGATGGCCCCTTGTTTTGCTTCTGGACGTAAATGTAGCTTCACTATGCGCACGTTTTGTTGAGCACTCCTTTTGCTTGTAGTTCATTTACAGTTGAAATTGATTTTCTATAACTCAGGAAAAAACATTTTTCAAATATCTTTATTTTCTAAAATAATTATTTTCTAAATTCATTTTTTCGTTGGTTTTTTTTTAATATAAAATTCTGGCCCTCAAGAAAATGTGCGCAGATAAATTTCTTTCCCCACACGTCATATACAGTTTTTACTGTTTTTTTTGACAAATAAAATATTAAAAATATATTAATATTAATATTAAAATATTAAATCTCTGCGTGATTGAAGGTTATGAGCTTATATTTGTTATTTTACTGTCATAATTTCAACATACGCTGAAAATAGGATGAATGCAAGGAAAATAGGAATGACCAAGGTTTATTAAATACTGTCAGGATTAATAAGTATATTACAAATTTTTAACGAATATGCTTTAACAATTTTCATTATTTCTAACGTTTATTAAATTTTTATAGGTTTGTTTAGCACATTTTCGACCTGAAGATATCCAACGAATTTTTTAGTACTATGACGAGAACGCAAAGAAACAACAAACATCGCTAGGAAAATAGATATTAAAATATGGTACAATGCCATCAATATTTTCGAATTGTTCTAAATATTTATCGTCAGTAGCAACATCAAGAGAGAGTGTTTTAAATATCAAAATCTGCAACTTGTAATTAATGACGGCCTTTCATTGATTGCGAATGCAAGAACAAATTTTGTCTTGAAAATTTTCAGAATGTGATCAGTGTGTGACATTGTGACAATTCATTGCATTGAAAAGTAAAGTGCCACTTTTGATTAATGTTACAAGAAAAATAAATTTTATACTGTAAATTATTGTTTGTTTTAAATATATAAGAAACTGGTGAAACTACTTTTTGGGTTCCTTATGATTTTGTTGTATGTTATTCCTTAATGTGTTTCCATATCTCTTTCTCAATCCACGCATTTGAATGTTTATATTACGACATTGGGAAAGAGATTTAATTTAACTTTCTTAATACTGGAATTTGTAGGTAAGTAATATTCATGCAGTAATCATTTTAATAAGTAATGGCATGCACATTTGAACACCCAATCCTTGCTTGTTTTCGCTCCCTCGGACACAGAAAGGATTGTACAGAAAGAAATGCTATTTATAGGCAATTATTTTATTGCATTTCTATTATTAGGAGGAAACAAACTACTGTAAATTCTGGATGCAAACTAGGATTTTAAATATTAAAAACAATGCCAAACAACACAACTGAACACGATCACAGCTAAACAAGCGACAGAGCACTCACGCGGTTTGTTCATGCTACAAGCTTTCTGGACTAACCAATATGGCGGAGGTGGCTTCAAGTTGATGACGTTATGCCACCGTCATGCAACTGCCCCCCCCCAATCTTGGGACAAATTAAAAAAAAAATTAATTTCATGTCGTGAATCTTCAAATTTATATATAAAAGATTTACTTGTTTCTGTATTTTGAGAATAGATATAATAATAATAATAATAATAATAATAATAATAATAATAATAATAATAAGGTACGAACACTCACCGAAACCAGTGACGTCTGTTGGATTGTGTACGATATTGTACGACCAACAAATTCAAACAGATCGCACAGTAGCGGCAAACAAACCGGATATAGTCATCCGGGATTTGGAGAACAAATCGTGTTTACTTGTCGATGTTGCTGTACCTTGCGATCAAAACGTCGTTACCAAGGAGGCAGAGAAACGTCTTAAATACAAGAGTTTGGAAATCGAGATCAGCCGAATGTGGGGCGTAAAAGCACAGGTCGTCCCGATAGTTATCGGAGCTCTGGGATTTGTTCCTGCAAAATTTGTGTAAGAACTTATCTAAACTCCCAGGTAATTCAAAAGACTGGGAAGTGCAAGAAATCGCTTTATTTGGAACAGCCCACATTTTGCGCAAAGTATTGTAGAGGCACCGACAGCCCCTAGATCTACTCCTTAGGTAGCTAGTTGCAACCTGGAATAGATTTTATATTCAGCCGACACATAATATCTTTAGTAGTGATTTAGAGGAATAATAATAATAATAATAATAATAATAATAATAATAATAATAATAATAATATTTTGAGGAGAGAGGGAAGGGTCATGAACCTTTGGACTTCCTGTTGTCGGCCCATAGAGGGTACAGGAGAGAAACTGGGTTGGCACACCAGGCCACTGATTAGAGTGGAGGCCCGAACCTTGCATTAGCCAGCGAAGGAGGCCTGCCTTCAGCAGTCAGTGAAAATCCCGTAGGGTTTAGTAATGCCGACTGGCGATCGGAGGGGACCCCTTGCTGGACCCTGCGGGGGGGATGCCCCGAGGCCACTGTGGGTCGCAGTAACGGATGGCAGGAAACAACCCGAAGGTTAAGTGTGATCTGTGAACACGAACTTGCGTCCTGCGAATCTTCAATTCAAAACCAATGAGCAAAATGGATAGAACAAGAATGTAATGAACCTTAACGTGCCTTGTTCTACCAATGTTCCCTTACCTGCTCAGAAACCGAGCTAATGTCAACCTTGTCGGACGTCTGGCCATCCCACGGATGTTAGTCCCAGGGACCCAGAGCCGGCAGTAGCTCGAAGCCATCGTCAGAGATGGACCCGGGATGAATTAAAGGAGGTGATGTGGTGCTTTTACTATGCAAAAGCGAAAAATGGGGGCTCAGAAATAGAAGTTTTCAAGATATGGAGAGAGCAGAACCCAGATATCAGATCTACCCTAGACTCCAAGAAGCTTGCCAGTCAACGACGATACATACTCAGTAGTGGAAAATTCACAGCAGAACAACTTGCTGACATTGAGAGAAATGCGGAGTATGTATTTCGCTCGAACAATCCACATGACGAACATGTAGAACTTGAAAATGATGATCCCGTTGAAGGTTCATCTCTTTCCGGTGAAACACACGTCAGTGGTGAAAATTCATCTGGCAATGAATTACACGATAAGGACATAATGCGAAATCTCCTTCGGCGCGAGATAGAGTTAGTCAACTTCCGCTTGAATCTCGTGAACCGTTGAGGAGAATATACCGAAACTGCCAAAGCTAAAAGAGTGATAGAAACAGTCAATTCTGTCTTAAATGAGGTGGTGGAGACCCCAGGCAGAGATCTAGATATTACTGAAATCAATCACATCATATATGCAACTGGATATCTAGTATCTCAGATAATTTTGGGGCCAGCCAAGAACACCGACGGCCGACAGCAAAACAGAGTAAACAGCTCTGTACCCCCATGGATGAACAGAATTATGAAACGGATAGCCGACACCCGGCGCGAATATCACTCTTAGCTGAGGCATCTTCTAAATCAACGCACACCTCTAAAGTTCAACGAAAAATATTCAATGTTGAACAAAAATACCAAATTGAAAAATGACACCAGCAGGCTAATGGTAGTTGAGAGGCTAAAAGAGAAAATTCAAGCATGGGCCTCAAAGAATTAGACGTTACAAACGTAGAATAGATTTCCGTGTACAGAACCGGTTGTTTGAAAACAGACGCGAAGAGATTCTATCGCAAGTCTGACTCAAAAACCGAATGGCAGAGCTGTTACTCCTTCAAAAGATGACGTCGAAGCATTTTGGGCAGGAATCTGGGAAGAGAGCAGATCCTACAACAAAGACGCATCTTGGCTTCAATCTGAAGTTGATGCTGCCGATGAACTTGTAGAAACAGTGGAAGATGTTCACCAATTCTCGGAAGAGACCTCTTCCAAGCAATTAAGAACATGGGAAACTGGAAGTCCGCCGGGATTGATAAGATCCAGATTTATTGAATTAGAAATTAACAGCAATACATTCTCATCTAGCAAAGGCTGTTAATAAAATTTTGAAAACCCAAAGGAAATCCCGGAATGGCTCACACGCGGCATCACGTATTTGCTACCCAAAGTGGGAGACAGCTCTTTGGCGAAGAGCTACAGGCCAATTACGTGTCTGCCAGTCCTGTACAAAGTTATAACTTCAGCCATAGCTGACAAAAAATGTACAGACATCTAGATAAGAAGCATCTAATGCCAGCTGAACAAAAAGGATGTCGTAAAGGCTCTTATGGCTGTAAGGAAATCTTGCTACTGAATAAAGTTATCTTGAATGATGTAAAGAAACGCAAATGTAATTTGAGCATGGCTTGGATTGACTACCAAAAGGCCTTTGATAGTGTACCACACGATTGGATTTTGAAGACCCTGGAGATCTATCGATTTCATCCTAGACTTATTGAATTTTGCAAGGCTAGTATGAAGTCGTGGAGTACCAGGTTACTAATCCACAGCGGAAAGGAAGCAGTGGAAACCAGAAGTATTCAGATTAACAGGGGTATTTTTCAAGGAGATTCACTATCCCCTCTGCTGTTTTGCATTAGTTTATCCCACTATCGAGACAGTTGTCGCAAGCTGACTTTGGTTTTAAGCTCCATGGTGATGAAAGGCCAGTATCACATTTGTTTTACATGGATGATCTGAAAGTGTTTGCTAAGAATGAAGCGATTCTCTCCCAAATGCTGTCTGTCGTGAATGACTTTAGCAATGACATCTGCATGAAGTTTGGTCTTGACAAGTGTGCAAAAATCAATTTCAAAAGAGGGAAACTCACAAGTCTGAGAACATTGAAATTGATACGCACACTGTGATTCAAGATCTTGAGCCAGGTAAAACTTACAAATATCTGGGCATTGAAGAATGTGAAACCATCTCAAATGACAGAATGAAAGAGAGAATTCGTAGGGAGTATTATAGGAGAGTGAGACTGGTCCTGCAGTCGGCTCTGAATTCCAGGAAATAAAATATCTGCAATAGGTAGTTTGGCGGTACCTGTAGCCGAATACAGTTTTGGACTAGTGGACTGGACTGAGCAAGAAATTCGCACCATGGATCGAAAAACCAGAAAACTGCTAACAATGCATCATGTTTCCCACCCTCGAGCTGATATACATAGACTTTATGTGTCACGTAAGGAAGGAGGAAGAGGCCTCAGACAAATTGAGGCCTCCTGGCACAACGCAATAGTCGGGTTGGGGAAGTTTGTAGTCAGCCATCAAGATGACCCTCTAATGAGGCAGGTCATGAAATCTGACCGAAGAATGGGAAACAGAGGCATTGTTAGTGTAGCAAGAAGCATTGCGAAGAAAACTACGCAAGACACATCGCATAACACAGACACTGAACTTCTGATGCTGCTAAACATGAAGTGTGAAGCACAAAAAATGTTAAAGAAATCGTGGAGAGACAAACCACTCCACGGACAATACCTAAAAAGAATGGACAAGGTGCAGATCAATAAAGATCAATCATTTATGTGGCTTAAAAGGGGAAGAATGAAGCCAGAATCGGAAGCACTTGTAATAGATGCCCAAGATCAGGCCTTGAGAACACGACATTATGATAAAGCGGTTCTCAAAATTTCCCAAGATGACAAATGCCGCATTTGCCTGGAGCAAGTAGAAGCCATTGATCATATTGTCTCAGCTTGTCCAATCCTAGCAAAGACCGAATACCTTAAAAGACATGACAGGGTGTGTAGCTACCTCCACTGGCAGATCTGTACCGCCCTCGAAGTTCCAAAACACATGCCCCAAGTGGTACGAACACTCACCAAAACCGATGACATCTGTTGGATTGTGTACGATATTGTACGACCAACAAATTCAAACTGATCGCACGATAGCGGCAAACAAACCGGATATAGTTATCCGGGATTTGGCGAAAAAATCGTGTTTACTAATCGATGTTGCTGTACCTTGCGATCAAAACGTCGTTACCAAGGAGGCAGAGAAACGTCTTAAATACAAGAGTTTGGAAATCGAGATCAGCCGAATGTGGGGCGTAAAAGCACAGGTCGTCCCGATAGTTATCGGAGCTCTGGGATTTGTTCCGCAAAATTTGAGTAAGAACTTGTCTAAACTCCCAGGTAATTCAAAAGACTGGGAAGTGCAAGAAATTGCTTTATTTGGAACAGCCCACATTTTGCGTAAAGTATTGTAGAGGCACTGATATTCACCGAATCTGCTCCTTAGGTAGCTGGTTGCAACCTGGAGTAGGTTTTATATTCAGCCGACTCATAAGATCTTTAGTCGTGATGTAATGGAATAATAATAATAATAATAATAATAATAATAAGCGAACAATAATTTTATGAATCTGAGCTAATAACATACATTAATAAATTGGTGAACTTCAATTCAGTATTATAAAACGCGCGGGATAATGTTCAGCGTTATTTTTAATATCCTTTATTAATAAATCCTCTTTCAATTATATTTTGCTTTTAAATGTTATTTACTTGGAAATTAAACCGTTTCATGCCTAAAATCATGAGTCATAGGACTCGGATTTTAGGACAAATGCCTATTTAAGTCTTTTAGGATGTGAAAAATAATTCCAGATGATTACGAATCATGACAAAATAGATTAACTGAAAGCGTTTAATTGTGCCTTAAATGTCCTAAAAGGGCGGTTGATACCTATTACGTTTTTACCTAAAAGTGCCTAAAATAAGCGATTTTCAAGAACGATATTTTAAATGCTAATTTTGAAATTTGTTTTCCGGTGTTGTATATCTGAAGGAAAATGCGGCCTCAACAGGCAACAACAGTTTATTTCAACCTTTAACATACAGTTTAGTAAACCCGACGGCTCGTGGCCGTTTACACAAGTCGGAACCGTCGGCTCGGTGCGGTGCCGCCGACGGCAGCTTCCACGAGGCGTCGGGGCGCTCCCGTGCGGCGCGGTAAGGCCACCAACGTGCCCGAAAACCAGGGGCGCCGGCGTTATCGGCGTTGCTGGGGACACGGCTGCGTGGCCTCCACGAGTTGTGCCGCTACGGCGTACGACCAGCAATGCGGCCGCGATCGAACGCGTGCCCTTAACTATAGGCGGTGGGGCCCAGGGGCGAGCCTGCCAAGTATACTCCGCAGGAATACTAGCGGGTCCAGCCACAAATCCAAAAGAAGTCCGGGGCAAAGCCGGTCCTAAAGCAAGAGAACAAATACACGTTAAACACCGTCTATAAAATGCTGCGCTAGCTCGTTGCTCTCCGCTGCCTGACTGACGCAGCGGTCTCGGCGCTCCCCCTCCCCCAGGTCGCTGCGGTATACCTCCGCCGGCCAGCGACCCGGAACTATTTTTCGGGGTGGCGAAGCTATGGTGCGCGCTGCATAGCGCGCCCCGTTCAACTCTCGCCGCGGATATACAGCATCCGGAAACGCGAAAAACTTTTCCGAAATGCAAATATTGTGTGAGCGCAATCGACAACGCACTGAAAACTTTCATCCAAATAGCAAACAAAAGGGGTCCTGCAAGTCAACATAATAAGCATGTTTCACGCTCATCTCCGATCAGTACGCACTTCTTTGGCGATTGCATCCATTCTTGATGCAGCTGTGCTGTTGACAAGTTGAGGCTTATTGCCGTAGCGCGTCGTCTGCGAAGTCCAGGCGAGGAAAACCACAGGTCAGGCAAGAGCCTACTCGCGGACAGCCAAAGATTACAAAATATATGGTTAAATGGGTCGTGTAGTATAAGTTTTTTTCTTCTTCTGTGGGGAGGAGGGACGAGTGAAGTAGTTCCAGGAGAAGTGAGCATGAGAAAATGAAACTAAATTTGTTTGCTCCTATACATTTTTGTCAGTTAAAAGTTTAATTTCAGTCTTCAAAATGATTTTCATAGCTAAGACAGTCTTATTGGAGAAAATGTTGATTAAATATTATACTGCTACTCATGAAAGTCAATAAAATATTCTTTTAGTCTCTCTCATCAATGTAAAAATACTTTTTCCAGCATAATAAAAATTACCTAATTTAATCCTTTTGAGATCAGTTCTAGAAGCCATAAATATAACTTTATGTCCATTTTTTGCCTGGCTTAGTCATTCTGTAACCTATTTTAAGTGCCTAAAACGTCGATTTTAATGCCTATTGCATAATTTCGTAATTTTGTAGCCTATTTTTAGGTGCCTAAAATTCCGAGGTCTAGTCACAACATTCAAATTTTAACTCTCAAAATAAAGAGAATTTTCCTTTTATTATAGATATTCAGGTAAAGGTGGTGAAACAAGCCATTTATATAATATGAGCCTCCTTGGTATCTTTTCAAACATCGCAAACATTCTACCAGGAACTATTTTAACAACTAGTTTAATAACTCCTTTTGTCATCATAGCTCTGTGGTTCGGTTGTAAATGAGAGCTGATGTGAAACAGAGGTGTTCGTGTTTTCTCGGTTCTAAAAGCTTTGGAAGGAAAGTCTTTGGCTTTTAATTATAGGTTGAGTTCGCTTAGACCGATCTGATTCTTTACGAATGAAATACAATATGTTTTAAACATTGTTTTTATGCATACAATCTGTAATTTCGAACTATCAAAGACCAGTTTTAGTTTACAGAATTTTAACACGGCGATGGTTGTAAAATGAACCCCGTACTATGACGGGTATATGAGCCCCAAACTTTAACTGGCTCGTATTACATACACTACAACTTGTGTTCGTACTATTTTTGTTTTAGATGCCGCGGAAGGTTTAGGGCCAAAACAGAAAGGAAATAGTGGAGCTACAGAATGGCTCAGCCTTTTCGTACTAGTTTCCTAATTCCTTCGGTCGGGGTTAACTTTTCGGTCGTGCCCATCCTTTTGCCAGCTACCATCTATCGCCGCCCGAACATTTTTTCACAATTGTTCAATTTTTCGTTTTCCTAATGGCAGAATCGAAAAACTAAGAATATTATTGAAGAGGAAAACTTCGTCCTATATGGAAATTTTCGTTGAAAAATTTGGTACCATTATTAAGAAAATTACGTTTAAGCGTTACTGTAAATGAGCGAAATTTGAAGCTCTTTTCACAGAAAACTACTGCGATTTTGAAAAACTTTATTGGAAGTCGTGTGAATCACTGCCACCCACAAATGCAATATGTTTACAAATCGCCGAAAATGTGCATATTAAACGTCGTGGGAGATATTTCAAAAAGTTACATTTGTATAATTTTTGAAGAAACAAAATATACAGAAAAATGAATTTATGTCATCATAAACAGTGAAATTAGCATTATCCATACAAAAAGTTTGAAGAAAAAAAATTTGGAGCTGTTTTTGGGAAAAGTATTTGGAGTATTTCTGAAAATGCGGTAATTTGAGCTCATTATCACAGAAAATAGAGTTTTTGAGAAACTATATGACATAATTTAATGCACTATGCGTTCATAATGCAATTATACAAAAAAATCGTCTGTAATGTAAATATTGACGACGTGAGAGACAAGAAAAAAATACATTAGTGTAATTTCGGAAAACAACAACATAAGAATAGAGGAAACAAAGTTATGTCATCTTACAGAGTACATTTAATATTACCAATCCAAAAGTTTAAAGAAAAATCTAGGGGCCGTTTTCGAGAAAATCTTGTTGATATTTTTTAATATTGGATTCAATAATGCGCGAAAACTAATACAATTTCCAAAAAACTGTTCATGACCTAAACGAAAGAACTAATCATGAAGAAAAAATGTACTCGAAATAATACACTCCATCATAATTTTGTAGTTGTAAGAATACGCCTAAAAATGTCAATATCTTGCAACTTTCAAAAATTCAGATTTATCAGTGAAAATCGAACCTATGCCATCTTTGTAAATGTATTTCACTCTCTTTTTACAAGAAATTTAAAGAAAACGTTTGGAGCAATTTTTGAGAACATTTTGAACATATCCCGAGAGCTTCATGTAAAGTACCCCCCAAAATTAATGTTTTTCAAATCACAGAGCTTCGACTCAGGCCAGATCGACAAGGGGTTTATTCAGTTTGGGAAAAATCGTACTCATAGTTTAGGCGCTAGTGTTGTTCACATCCACCAAATAGACGGACGGACGACGTTTTGAAAAAAAACACACTTTTGCAGCGTCAGGGAACCCCCAAAACGTGGTATTTCCGTTGAAATCGCGAAATCGACTTTCCGCAGCATTCCATAACGAGAAAATAACAGGTGGTGCTACAGAATGGCACAGTTGTGTGTAAAACATTTGTGATCATAATAAATAATAAACATTTTCAATATTTCGATTTGATTCACTGAGAAAAAATGCATCGTTGAATTTACAGTTCGGACAGTTCAATACCGTTGAAGATCGTCACTTTTGTGTTCAACTAATCTAATTAGTACATTTAATAATAATCAATTAAATAATTAACAAAATTTATATATAGATATATTACAGCACAATTAATTTAAAGTATTATATAAAATAATATTTTCGTGTTTATAATAGCGCCCAAATTTGCACCCCCAATGAAAGATCCGAAATCCCGCCTCTGTGTCCATGTGACAGTAACAATTTTCGTAAGTTGAATTTTCCTTATTTCATAAGTCCTTTTAAGGTGACGAGAACAATAGCAGTGAGTTCTATAGTTGAGATCACTGATAGTAAGGCGCTGTTAAGACTGTTTATAGAGCTCTATGTACATTAGGAGGGGAAACTCTCGCTGTTTGAGAGTATGGACTAGAGGATTCGCTAGCGTCGTTTCCATGTGGCGGCATCTATTTTAAGGTTCATGCGTAATTTCAATCGCTACTTCGATGATTTGCTCGTTAGGTAGCGGTGCGAGCTTACGAAACGTCTACCATTAATTTCACCCTCGAATTTAATTTCTTCCTGAAGAGAGGCTCATGGGTGGACTTAGAGAGGTGTTTGTTAGTGGCGATTCGTTTGAGAGCATTGTTTGGTGGTGTACGTCAAGTGTTGCAGATCACGATGGCAAAATTTTGGGTCCAAAGCTGTGCCAATGTTGTTCGGTAGGATAAAGAGTGTGCCTCTTTATTTGTTGTTCCCTACAGACATGTACAGTTCCATTTCAGACAACTTACGAGTTTCAGGTCGTTTTATAGACCTTAATTTTAATAGTGTAACGCCTTGATGCTTGAGCATTTCGGTGTTGTTTCTGCATTAGATTTTTCAAATATGTATTTATTACGGGTGCCTCAGAGGCTCCGATTCTGTGACCTGAAACAAAGAATCCGATCAGCGGGAGAAGAAAAGAAGAGATCTGAATTGCAAGGAAATATCCTTGAGTAATTCACTTTTGAGGTATACCACTGATTCATAAATAAATAGACAAAGCAACGGTAGTATTCTCGCCTCAATAAATAGGTTTTTATTTTATACAAAATTTGTGACTAACTTTCCGCAATAAATACTCATTTGCACTCCTTTTTGTTGAATTTAAGATTTTAAATCTTGCATGTTCATTATCCTCCAATTACATGGTGTGAATGAAAATGTGATGAATTAGAAGAAAGAACGAGTGTTTTAAACTAACTAACAATATTCGCATTGAAATATGTGGCTTTTTTAAATTAAACTCCAAATCTGGAAGAGGTTAAAAGATCATGAGGTCTGAATTAAAGAGTATCCCTCAGAGACAGCACTCAATGTTAAACAAGGATGTGTCGATTGCGAACGAACTAGTTCAATTGAACTATTCTCGAAAAGAAACGGTACGGTACGATACGATACGGAACGACCATTTACTGAACTATAGTTACACCAGTTACATCATGACTATAGTTCATCTGTCACCGGTCATCGGTCGTAGTTCGCTGACCATCAATCACCGTTCGTAGTTCGCCGGTCGTTGTTCACCTAAAGTCCGTTCGCTGTAACTTCACTCCGCATGTAAACAAACTTTGAGAGTATCCCTCCGCTCTGTAGTTCGTGATTGGCTACGCCATTCGCGCCACGACCGTACTCAAATGCCCGCACGTGTCACAGCCAGAACTGTCATTGCATATTATTTTCACTAGTACTTCTTTAATACGCCCAAAATACCAGCCAAAATATGCAGATATTTGCGTTAATATCACAGAATTTACATTTACGAGTGTTCTTGTAAGGTAGCAGAGAAATCCCACCCGAAGCACGAATTTAAATAGAACATGCAGTTCTATTAAATTTTGGCAGTCTTGAATCTTCATTAACCACATCATTTATTTTATTTTATGTTGGAAATTCGTTTCTACGAAAAAATGTGCATATGAATACGAATGGCAGATTAACAAATTCATCGCTCTCGCCTCCACATGTTTTGCTCTACATATCTTCTTACGTTGGAGAAGTTACCTTTCCAATAACTTAATGCATTACACAGTTTTCAAACACTTCTGACACCGACACCTGCAATTCAGCAGTCATTTATTCCACCTGCCACAAAGTCATTGACGGATTTTTAGCCGCTAATTATTCAAACACATCATTACAACCTTTTCACCACTTTTGAGGGATTTTCCATGCGAATGTTTCAAACCGGATTATCATGGGAACTGCTTCATTTATTGTGTTCGATGTGGAAACAAAAATCAACGCAATGAGAAAACACACCTTTCACTAACCAAACAAAAATATAGCAGTCTTTGAGAACTTTCTCATTCGAGAACGAACTACTACTGATAAAATTTGGCAGGAGCGGCGCCGTCGCGACGGCCTGGCGAACGAACGTTATCTCAAAGAGGTCCGTTGGCAGCTGAAGGTTGGCAGTTAAGGTCACGCTCGGTGTCTGATTTTACTTCAAAGCAAAGGAGACAATTATTTCGACTGTTTGTGTAGAGAGTCAGGAAATAAATCAATTTTGAAAGGGACCTAACTCCTATAGCGCACGACGCCCTGAAGGGGAGTATGGTGTCGGTCAGCCAATGAGAACAAGTGACGACCACGTGCATTTGTTTACGTGCTGAGTAAAGTTAGAGCGAACGGACCTTAGTTCAGAGATTTCCAGTGAGCTCGATACATAAGGCTGATTTACACGTTGCCAGTAAACGTGCCAGTTGAGGTTGCCAGCAACTAGCACATGGTAACTGGCAACTTGTAAACGCCTTGTTGCCAGTGACTGGCAAGACATTC
Organism: Acheta domesticus; assembly: GCA_031308135.1. NCBI lineage: Eukaryota > Metazoa > Arthropoda > Insecta > Orthoptera > Gryllidae > Acheta > Acheta domesticus. The sequence goes on from JAHLJT010006980.1 coordinate 26,638, forward strand.
GCGCCAGTCACTGGCCATGCCAGCTGAACAAGAATGTTTGGTTTACTGGCGTGCTCACGCTCTCCCCCACCACCACGGTGTCCGCCACGGCGATACCCGGGTCCCAACACATGTTTACACTGCTTTATTCTTACACGGTGATCAACGTAAGCTCAATATTATTATTAAAGTGATTGGGGAACAGAAGTCCTCTTTAATAACGGAAGAACGAAATGACAAGTTTGACTGGTTATATATAGCATCGGAACATTTGTGGGATAATTTTTACCCGAACCGCGAGGTCACAAATCCCGCATTTCTGATAGTTGCAAATAAAATGGGGATAGATAACTTCTCAAAGGTAGATTAAGTGGATAGGTTTACGGAACATTTGCTTTGCACACTGTTGTTTAAGCGCCGAAAGCTTATCAGCAGCACATCGCAAAGAGTATACATAAGCTAACAGCAGCGAGAAAAATATCTGCATGCCATTTCTAGCACCGTGTAAACAACTATTGCCAGTCGCACAGAGCGCTAGCGCTGTCCAGGTGCTGGCAAACTCGTAACTGGCACACCAGTACTGGTAGCGTGTAAATCAGCCTATAGTGAGCTCTTTGTATAGTTGAGATCACTGGAGAACTCTGGTCGTTCTTTTTAGTTCACCGGTCATCGTTCGTCGTTCAGAGACCCACGGTGTAAGATATATAGGTGTGTCAACTAGCCGCCTTTTGGACAAAATTTTTGAAGCCAGTTTGAGGCTAGTTCCTCGCTTATCCGTACGGTGCGCACGATCGAGTTGGGGCATTCATGATGGCGTCTCGCGATTTAGTGGCTTCCACCCACGGTGTAAGAGATATAGGTGGGTTCACTCCCGGTCTAAAACTGAAGCTAATGTGAGGCTAGTTTCTCACAGTTCTCGCTATGTAAGCGCTGAGAACGACTTGGGCATTTTAGGACAAGATGGTGATCCATTTAATAGCTTTGTAATCTCTGGTGGAAGCCACTAAATCATCAAGCCATGAAATGCCGTGTTTATTACACATGTAAAAATATTTTTACTTCCCCTACTTTACTCTACTATACGTACGTACGTAGAGTTTTTCTGCTGATAACCCTCCATTTTCGCGCAGCATTACATAACTTTCCCTATAGTATATATCCATATAGTATAATTTTTGATGCAAGAATAACATTGGCACGAATGAAATCGATTGTAAAATTAGTTCAGGGGTGCCACAAAGCCCATAAACAACACATTTTTCGGCATTTTCGCTACTTTTTTAGAAAACAACGAATAAATACAGGATGAGATAATCTACAGGATCTTAGACATTCTATTAAATTTTTGCTGGCCGGCGCTTCGCGATATTACCTCATATGCTCAGGGATGTGCAGAATCTGCAAGTAAATGTGAACGAGAGGGACAGTGAGCGGCAGGGACAGAGATAGACAGGGACAGGGTGAGGGAGGGAGGGACATTAAAAAAGGGAGATGGGAGGGGAAAGAGAGATAAAGGGAAGAACGTCTGCCGGGTTTTCCTAGTATTCAGATAAAACTGTAAATATAAGAATGAAAACAAAATACTTTCGTCTGATAACATGAGCTACTGCTGACCTTAACACAACATAGATTTGATTTATATGTTTGAATTAAAATATACGAAAGTCAAAAAGGCTGTCTAAAAAATAGTGCATGACACACGTGGTAAAAGTGATTTTATTTAGTTCGTAGGATTGCGTCACTCGGCTTATCGGCCTTATGTTGCTACATTTCCTCCACGCAAAAGAAAATGAAACATTTACATTTGTACAGTAAAATCTGTCTAAACCGGAAACGATTGGGACAAAAAAATTTCCGGTTTAGGGAGGTTTCCGTTTTAGGCAGAATTGTCCGTTTATGACACTTTTTATGTTGATATTTCCGTCCTGAAACTAGTAAGATGACTTTATTATAATTATAAAACATATACTAACACGAAAATCATTTATGGAAGAAATCATCAATAAATGAATATTAAACATAATTATTTCTGACAATTAGGTAAAAAGAAATATTTCACTTGTTTATTTAAATAATGTTACTATGTTCAACATTAATCTAGAGTTTTTGTGTTTGGGGTTTCTCTCTTCCTAACACCTTTTCAGATGTTTTCCTACGTTGAAAAATTTTGATATGTAGAGTTTTATGTTGTTTTTCAATCATTGTCAAACTGGTTGTGAAACTCATAAAAACACATTACCTCACTGGGTAGTGGCTGCATCCGAACTTCTCGCAGACTCTTTCAGCGCACAATGCGTCACTGCCCAGAGTACAACACTGCGATTTTTCTAACTCTGCCTGTCAAGCCCCTATGGCCTCGATGGAGTATCACACGGCATTTCGCGTCTTTCCCGGTCTGCTGCTAGAAGTCGCATGATCGCAAGCGCTGCTTGATACGGTCGAGATCATGCGATTCCTAGCGGTACGACTGAGAAAGATGCGAAATACCGTTCCATATTTCATCGTGAAGACGGGCCTTGAGAGACAAAGAAAAAAATCGCGGTATAGGTCTATCTGACACCCTCGCATGGCCTTGCGCAATTCGGTTCTAGTGAAGGGGTTACGATTGCCAACGCGAGGCAGGGAGAGGCGTTAATTGAAGCCATGCCCTTACACCTACCCACGCTTACAGAGTCGGGAGAGAGGGAATTCCCCGACGGCCTACGCCGTGAGAGACAGATGACCTCACGGTCGAATTCTATGATAACAGCGGGAGCACATTTCCTTTACTGTGCGGCCACGTGGGAAACACATAACATGGACAGAGATATTAAATCAGACTTGCAGATGCATTCATTCCAATAAGAGTATCTCCCGTCTCCCTGCGAACTGCATTAAATTAACAGAAATTCCGTTTTATGAAGGTTTTTTTCGCGTTGCAGGACATGAAAAACCGTTCCGTTTCCGCGTTGGACAGATTCCGTTTTATGCCGTGTAAAGATGACATTTAACTTCGCGGGCCGGAGAAATTTTCCGGTTAAGGCAGGTTTCCGGCTTGTACAGGTTCCGCTTTAGACAGATTTTACTGTATCATAAAAACTAATTCTGTACTTCTATAACAAAGGCAGATTCTGCGCATTGTTAATAGCATGTGAAATACGCCATTTTTTATATCCATTAAAAACAGGCTGCTGGCAAGACAAATTTTCCATATATATTTTTACATTACAATGTGTGTACAGATGTAGAAAAATGTTCATATTTTGTGAGCGAAATGTATTATTTTCGGTTGATTGTTTGTCCCCGACCTACGGTGTCGGCAAAAATTTCAACTTAAACGCTGAAAAAAACACCTACGTCCAGGGTTGCCAGATCCCTTCTGGGAAAATCTGCCAAATAACGTAGCGGGGAAGAAAGGTAAGCGGCTGATAATTTCAAAATAGCTGCACGTTCACAAGAAGTTTAAAAATACTCTTGTGCTTAAAGCCTACCTATCAAGTCTTAGTCAAAAAAGGGCAGTGGCGATCCGTGGAGGGGGTTCAGTGAACCCTCATAAAATTCCATGAGATCAGAATTTATTTCTGACGAATGAGGTGTTAATAAGTGTTTTTTTTGTTACTGGGGCTCATCAGGTGAGAATTCTATCAAATATTCAGTTGACAGCGTGCAGGTCTGGTGCGCCACGTCATGCCTCCGCATACCGATCTAGGAAGTTCACAGTGTGTTAAGAGAACCCCCGAGCGGCGTGAAACGATGGTGAGGTGAGGTGAGGCGGGAGGCAAGAGGTGAAGATGCAGCGAATACGTGGCTCGTGCGCTGGACTTCACGCCTGCGCATATTCCGAAGACCACCGAAAGGTGCCGAAACTCTACGACCGCCACAAAGACTTCTTCGTCAAGAAAGACCCAGACGAAGAACTAGAGGGAATCCCAAGCTTTCTTCCCCGAACGAAAACTCGTGCGAACTAAATACCATTTACTGTGTTTTATAAAACATTGTGCTGTAATCTCTTCAAAAAAGAAAAGAAATATATTTAAAGCATGCGATTACAATGTATTGTACAAATATCCTGCAGCTTGTGTGAGAGAGGGATTTGTCGCAATATTTCCAATATTCAATGCTGATGGGAAATAGTGCCTCAGTTTAGGTGGCATGGTTTGCTGATTACCGGTGTAGAGGTGACAAAAAACATATCCCCGATAGTAATATCCTTATACGCTGGAGGATTGGTGTTTTTGATTAAGGGAGCATGGAGGGGATTTTAAGTGAGAACTTTAAGGAATTTCACTTTGCCTTGGTCCAAAAATGCCGATGTTGAAACGCAAATCGCATGAACAGGATGTAGTCTGCAAAATATTCTCTACTGATCTTCAATATTACATGGACTGATAGATTTTCTTTTTCCTTTTCTTAAGAACAAAGAGAATTTTTGAGACTCATCATTTGAAACGTATCTTCCCCCACAACTACAATATTGTTATAAGCTGAAGCCAGGGATACAGTCGATCACACACTAACAAATCATGATGAATAATGAAGCAATTCCAAACAATTTATTTGGAAACCATATTTTACAAAAAGTAAATATATAAATATAAAAATCTAAGATCACAGGTTATGAGAACACGAGCACAAGTATGCAGTGTCTTTGGTGCATCAAAGGAACTTTCCGTGAATTGTCGAGGGAGACATTATTGCGTTCCTCAACACGCCACCCAATAACCTTCATTCTCTGCAACTTGGCGCATGCGCCGCGGCAGGGAGCGCACGAGTTCGGCGGCGAAGTCGTCCTCGCTCGCCACCTCGTCCCACGCGTCGGCAACCAACGCCCAGAGAGCGTCTGAAGTTGTCGGTTGCGGGCTGGGCCACTTGTCCGCCATCTCTTGTTTCGTCTTCGCCCACACGTCCTCCATCGGGTTCAGATCTGCGCTGCACGGCGGCCAGTCCAGCAGTTCGAACTCCCGCTGGCTCGCCAACCACTCCTGCACAAAGTCCGTTTTGTGGACGCGGAGCTGGTCCTGTTGGAAGAAGAACGGCCCCTCGGGGTACAGCACGCGGACGGAAGGCAGCATCACGTTTTCCAGAATGTGCAGGTATTGCGCGGCGAGGGGCGCGGGTTCGATCCTCTGCACCACGCCCACCCCGCGCGCGCTCACCCACCCCCAGCAGGCGACGGACGCGCGGCCGCAGCCCGGCGGCTCGGGCACGTAGCCCGCGTTGTGCTGCGTCACCTGCGGCCGCAGCACGCGCACGGGCCCGCCCTCGCCCGCCGAGAAGACGCGCGCGCTCGAGAACACCACGCGCCCCCAGTCGCGGTGGGCGTTGTCCAGCGCGAACGCCACCCGGTCCACCCTCTGCCCGTCCATGAGATTGGGGTACCAGTCGACGCCCCATTCTGGGCCCAAGCCCGCAGCGTGCAGGCGCCTGAGCAGAGTTGATGTCGCTCCGGGGAAGGCGAGCATGCGCTTGAGCTGCGTGCTTCGTAGCAAAGGGAAGGAGCGCGCGGCGGCGAGCACAAGGGCGTCTTCTTCCGGGGAGGAGATGCGCCAGTGACCCGTGCCTTTTCTTCGCTGCACGTCGCCTGTCAGCATCCAGTCTCGCACCCAGCGACTGGCCGTGGACGCAGACACTCCGAACTGCCGCCCGGCCGCCGCCATGGAATACTCGCCGGACAGTGCCAGCTCCCACCACTCGCTTCTTGACCGACGCGGACCAATGCGTCTTCTCCATCTGAGAGCTAGCGCCCCGAGGCAGAAGTTTCGGCCGTTTTACCGTTTCCGACAGCGCCAGCTCCTCCACTCGCCTTTTCACCAACGGTTCTTTCTGTGCCATTCGCGCGGGAGAATCTAAGGCCAAGTTTTCCACAGCTTCCTCCGAGGTCCCCTCCTCTTCTTCCTCCTCGTCGTCGTTGCCGACTTTGAGGACGTGGTCGTTGTGGACATTGTGGTCGTCAGGGCCGTCGTGGCCGTCGTGGTCTCCGTGGTTGTCGTGGTCTCCGTGGTTGTCGTGGTCGTCGTCCACGCTCGCAGATGCGGTTGATTTATCCGGCGTAGTCTGTCCCGAGGTCTCATCGTCTTCTACCAGCTTGAACACGCCCTCAACTGCGAAACAGAAAAACAGACAAAACATTAATGCAAATTGAGAACTGGCAATCCAGGAGAGAGTAAGGACGGTAACGCCAATTAAACGCCAAAGCGTTGCGTGGGCTGAGGAGAAGAGATTAGTAGGCACCAGGTAAAAGATAAGTAGTACAACAAAATATAAATATTCAAACAAAATATTTTCTTCAATTCAAATTGCCATTTCCCTGAACAAACGTCTTTTGACGAACGTCACATTATTGACGCCCCGTTACGTTCCAACGACAGTTTCGTGGTAGAAATGACGCTCCGTTAACTTTGACCATTCTTCAAGCAACGTTTTGATCTTTCCTCCTACAAAGGTTGGTTACAATGTCAGGTTACAACGCGATTCCGCATTGGCTGTTGAATACTGAATATGTACGAGCTACTACATTCAAAGACGTTTGGTACTGTTTGCACATTTTAGGAAAATACATTTTTCAGTTTCTAAATTATTCTAATTAATTTTCTCCGGAAATTGGCATATGCGTGCATTCTGTGATCTCTATAACTCCAGGAAAGTTCACTATTAGCAAAAATGTATTGCTTAGTCCTCAGCACTACGTGAAAATACTACATACTGTGGTCGATTTGTGTCATTTTCAAAAGAAACTACCTATTTATTTACACATCGGCAACCTGCGAATAGCGAAATACCATTGCAATCGCCGGAGAAATGTCCTAGAGCATAAATCTTAAAGCTATCTTTTACCGCTGCTGCATGTCTATTAGACGCTTATTTCTGTTAGTGGTACATTTCAGACGCGGTTCTATTTCTTTCCGTTACGATGTTCACCCGTCACGATGTTAAAAATGTTTTTGATCTTCCTCCATTGAACTTATCCAGGGTCTCACGACACCAATCCACTCGCGCCCTTTTTTGTTCATTTGACAGATTGTGAGAGATCCAGCGACAGCACAGCTTCCTAACGTGAAGCTTTTCTATCAGGATCTGTCTCACTGCTGCTGATACAATATTTAAAGCTTCCTGAATCTGAGCATATGTACAACGAGGGTCTTTCCTTAGCAAATGTTCCACTTTCAGCACATTTTCATCCGTTGTTGCTGCGTTGAGCCAGCCAGAACGGTCTTCATCTTCCAGGGAGTCCCTTCCCCTCTTGAATTCGGCAAACCATCGATAGACAGTGGCTTGTGAAGGGCAACCATTGCCAAACGCACGCTGTAATCTCTCGAAGCATGATTTCTTATCTAAGCCAACCTTAAAGTCATAAAAATCATAGCTCTGAAATGCTCTCTCTTTAGATCCATCGTTACTGGCAGAGGATCAACAAATAGAACACAAATAGCCCTACTAAGTTAATAAATTGCCCGAGCGTGTTCAAACTTGCGCGAGATTCTTACCAAAAGTTCCACCTAACAATGGAAATAATTTCATTGTTGCTGAGTAACTCATTGTTGCTCATTCTCAAAACTTTTGGAGTGACCTTCGTATTCGATGGGGGTTATCTACAGTTGGATAATATCTGAGACGTGCCAGTGCCTTTTTACGAGCAATGACTACTCTAGAGCAGTTCACATTCCATCACGGGACGAAAGGATGTTGCGGTTTACAGGTTGATTCCGGAACTGCAATAGAAGTAGAAGAGAAAATTGCGTTATTAAAATGTGCAATCATTTCATCCCCATTTTCGAAGGGACCATCTGGCAGGTTAACATTATTTTGGAATATCGACCTGTCAGACCGCTGCAGGATTCATTGAGGGGGGGGGCGAGCAAAACCACGGCGAAGTTTATCGACGTGGGCAATAGCGGGGAAATGGTCGCTTCCATATACATCTAATATGGTCCACCGCATAGCTGTAGCAAGCCAAGAGCTGCGAAGGGCTACATCAATAGCCTCGAATTCGTAGCTACGGCGAAATGAGTTGGTTCACCAGTGCGGAGAATCACTAGATTCATGGTGTCAATGACAGATACCACAACGGCAAACCCTTTAACAACTACGAGATGAACCCCAAAGAGGGCTTTACATCACCAACAATTAAAAAAAGGTGTGGGCAATTCGTTTATTAGCTCTAGCAGGTCATCGACCGACACCGTTTGCAGACCATATGAAGGTCGGTCTGAACGGAGACTTCTGCAGAAAGCAGCGAATCACGAACCAAAGTAGTAACTCCGCCGTGAGCACGGAGGGCGTCATCGGAACCAACCCTATAAAGAGTAAAACCGCCAAAGTATATGGGACGTGGTACAACAACGCGTTTCCAGTAAACAAAACACTGAGGATGTATAACGGGACGAGAGTTTTAATTCGTCTCGTCGGAGAGAAAATCCATTGAAGTTCCAGGATAAGAGAGTCGTAGTTTACCAAGTCGTTAAGTGGATGTTTTCTTCCCCTTTTCCGCCTTTGCTGCCCGAAGGGGTGAGGGTCCATCCCGGCTGAAGTTTCCTCCGAGGCAGACTCGTCCTGACCTCTGCTCGACAGGCTGAGAGATAGCTCAGAGCGAGTCTCAGGAGTCGGGGTAGATGGTCGGAATTTGGAGTATCTACCAATTTTTAGCTTGTCCGGGCCAGAAGGCCGAGTGACACCAACCTTCTTGCGGGACTTAGAAGTGGATTCTTGGTCCGACTTCGTGTTCCCTCCCTGTCAAGTTGTGGATCCTCCACGACAACCGATCCTTCACCTCGACGGTGATATTTCGTCATAGCCATAGAGGCTTGAGAGGCAGTTATAAAAATCGCACTGTAGCTATTTTGGTGACTGCAAAACAATTACGGGAACTTTTTTAATGTCCTTTGTAAAAATGAAATATTTATTAATTGTTCTTTCTGAACCCATGATTTCTAAATATACAAACATGTTAAGCATCAGAATTATATTCCACGTTAACACACACTTCATTTAAAGAGGAAACAATGTAAAATAAGTTTGTAAATGAAATATAAAGCATCGTTTGATGCACCTCAACCTTACAGCAGTTTAACAAGTCAAAGGCGTTGATGGCAGAAGACCTGTCCGTCGAAATTTGACGATTGTCAGGCGAAACGTACATATAGCATCAATGGTTTGAGGTCCGTCCAAGCTACTGATCAAGGCTGGTGAAGACGGTCGTAGGACTGAAAAAGAGAGCAAAGCAGAAGCAGGTCAGCACCCTGCCAGCTGCGATTCTCTGGTCATCGCCTTACGGCAGCGCCTCGGGATAGACAGTTCGCGTTGCGCCTTCGCAGGCTCAGTTTTCCGGAAGGAAAAGCTTCGCGTCGCATTCACCGAACGAGGAATCCAAGTGGGCCCTCTTGTGGGTGTAAAGAACTACGCTTCAACCGCTGGTTTTGGACACATCTGCGGCCCTTTGGAACGTACTGCTTCGTCTCGTTCTTCGTGTGCACTGTCCGTGGTTTCGTGCGTGGATCAAGTGTGATTCAAAGGGACGGGCGTCAAAACAAAAATATATTTAAGTTGCACAGTGTTTAATACACTTTCCTGATCCCAACAAGACGTTTTCAGAACTAAATTAATTTACATTATAAATGATTATCATGGTGCTGGACAGATGCATCATTCGTAAAGAGAAAGTATAACTGAAAGGTTCTAACAATTATAATTAAAAATCAAGATAAAATCAAACGATCATCAATGCCCCATTCTAAAGTCACAAAAAATTAATTCAAACCAATACATTTTAACTGAAATAATGAAATTTTCATAATGTATTACTACTACTACAACTACTGCTACTTCTGCTGCTCTTACTACCACTATTACTACCGGTACTACTTCTACTATTACTGAGGTTGGTACACTTTGTCTGCATTGACCGAATGCGATCTGGGTTATCTACTGTTTTTCAGTTCTCTTTGGCCGTTTGACACCGCGTTTGAAATGCAAGGGGCGTAGATTCAAGAGTTCAAGACCTTGTGATTCCTTAGATAACTGCGCGATTTGTCACTGGAGCAGAGGAATATCTCTCCCGCGCTTGCCCCGTTGGATCCTACGACTTACGATGCCACACCGATCCGGCTGATGGTCACCAAAGGTGCAAGGTCAGTGAGGACATCAAATCCAAACTGGGCTGTCACGAAGAGAGACACCATTCACGAATGCCGAAAGACCAGGCAGCATGTGGAAAAGAGAAGAGGTTAATGTAGTAGAAATAGTTCCAGAAGCCCCGGTTACTGGAGAGATTCGATCCCTAGACCACGAAGCGCGTCCAGGAAGGACCCACACAAAGCTCTCGGGAGGAGGGGGCTCCGTCGATGCAACACGATAGAAGGTGCCATGCTGCGAGTGCGACTACATACAAGATTAGAATGGGTTTCAGGTAACTTTCCTTTTGGGATGTATTAGTCAGTATACAGTATGAATGAATTGAAATCTAATGTTTGCTATATACACGGAAAGTTTATTTAGTGACGTAGTAAGCGGGGGGACCAATAAAAGTTTAAAAGTTCTTAATTGTTTCAAACATTAAGTTCTATCTTATTTTTGCGACGAGTGAAAAAAAATCACGCTAAAACGAGTGCGTTCGGTTTTCACTTCAATCGAGTGATACTCTTTCCGGTTGAGTGAAAGAATTGACTCGTAGCTGTCCATTGGAGTGGTCGTGCGGGGACGCGTCATTCGAAATTGGAGCCAGTTCCGCCATTGAACCTTCACGCTCTCTGGACGCGAGGTGGAGATGTCGGGAATCGCATGAATGCTACAAGTTCTCATCAGTTTTCATTCGCAATGAAAAGTATTGTGCCCCAAAGATGTAGATTGCACAAGTGAATATCGTCTCCTGTATTATTTCAGTAGTATACCTTTGGGTTCCGGCTCTTCCACGCAACCTATCTTTAAATAAATGAGGGCTCTAAAGAAAGAGATTTCACGGAGACTTGACGAATTCCATTTTGACTTTAAACATTTGGATGATTTCTTAAAAAAACAACGCATCGAAATATCCATGTAAAATGCAACCTGCATCTCAAACTATATCGGCAAAATAACTCGTAAACAAAGCGTTTTAGAGCCTTAAAAAGTAAAATTTTGAGGCCAACGGCCTCAAAGAAAACGTTTTTCACATTATAATCTACAAGATGAGACATTCTCCGATCCATTCAATTAATTTTCGGTTCCCTCGCTTCAACACTATCAAGGCCACCTCAATATTTCAGTCCTTCCTGCTTGGTAGCAATTTTGTGGCGACACGCTTAGAAGGTTTGGATTCGACAATCTTTATTTACACGCTTTCTGTTAACACCGTAGTTTGTGCAGTCTGACGAGGTTTATTTGCATAATCATTAATTCAAGATTTGCTCTCCAGCAACAACTAGAAGTACTATTATAGTTGCTTGATACCTACACCTATGAAGATTGTTTCTTATGCGTATAGTGAAACTATTCAATTAACGTTTTAATGGTCTATAAGTGCTGCGTACTTAATTGTGAGGGATGTGGGTATTCAGTGAAGAGTGAAGACTGTGTTTGTGTTTTACCTGTACCAATATTTTTCGTTATCATTCGATGAAATTTTCAAGTCAACGGGTTCAGACACGTAGCTTTCTCAAAAGTAAAAAGCTAATATTTTTGGTACTATCACGAAAAACTTAAACCTAATTGACAAAGAATATTGAATAATTACTTTAAATGTCTTTAAGTAAGTTGGGAATTGTTTCAAGCAAATTCTCCATGATATAAATAAATATTTGTTGAAAATTTCTTTTACACATTAATTGCATTGTTTTTTTTTGTTTTATTTGTAATTGTGTTAGTACATTGCAAGTTACCTTTATAGATTTTAAACAAATAAACACGTTTCGTTAACTGCTTTCCCTCTTAAATGAAATAGAGGATAGGCATGAGTGTGGGGTCTAACATGCGAGAGTTCTCGCACGGGTACGCAGAGGTAATGGGGGAAAACTTGTGCTATGGCACAACACAAGGACAAACTTTTTAAAGTAGCTAAAGTAAAATAGCTTGAAATAAATGGAAAAACAAAAATCAAAACGCGCTAGCCTACAATACTACGTGAATCAATTAAAAAACAAGTAAATTTAAAATTATAGAAAGAATAGTGCAAGTCACCCGACAACTGCAAACGATCGCAGTCCAAACGCACGATTTAAATGTTGGCGGTATCTGGAAGTATGTACACCAACGCCCAGCTGCAAACTCATATTGTAAATAAAACACCGTTTGATATTAAACTCAAGGTGTCGGTTCGTTAAGATATTAAAAATGTAAACATCGTTTGAGCAACATTCCCGTGTACCGAAGTGGGCTTACTAATGCCTACTAAATTGTTTCTAATGCTAACAAATGGTATTTAGTACTCAAAGGTGAAACATTAGTTTGATTATTTTTTTGGCTCGGAATTGTTTTTCTTGAGGTACGTAAGGACGCAGAAAATAATTCAATACTTTTTTAGTAACCAATAATTTTTCAATTTTCTCACCCCAGCAAGCTGGCATCCTGACTCTCCAAAACCCACTCGGTTCTTCATAACAATCAAGGAAAGTTACATTATATTGCAATGAGTAGTCTGTTCTTGCCCGATCCGGTATTTTCGCACTACTTTACTTGCTTTCTCAAGAGTAAAAAACCTTTTTCTATTATTTTGACTACCAAGGAAAGCGAAAAGCTAACTCTCAAGGAAGATTGAAAAATATCTTCAAATGTTGTTTTTAAGAAGTATGAATTGTTCCAAGTCTCTTTATAATGTTGAATAAACTTTAATTGAAAATTTGTTTTAAACATCATTGCATTGTTATTTTGTTTGATATTCTGTAAGTACATTAGTATTCCTCTCCTTTATGGAACGGATAGACAATGGATAGGAAAAGGGTGGGATTTAACATGCGAGAGTTCTCGCACGGTTACGCTAGTAATATTTTAATTATAACTCAGTAATTGTTATTTGTGTGTACTTGTAAGTACGTAAATAATGTTAACACGAACGAGAAGCTTGTTTCACTGTTAGCACTTATAAAAGCAATGGTTTTAAGAACGTAGTTACATCTGCGAATATATGATATTTCTTGTGTTTTAATTGCAATGAATTACTAGTGAGAGTGTGGATGCTTGACAAAATAGGATTGTGGGAGAATATTGTGACGAACGTGAATTTAGAGGTTCGTCACAGGTGCCAGAGCCCCATAAAACACAAAAAAAGAACGGGGAAGAGAGCGCGGCGCAGTTCAAAAGGGGCGCGCCCGCAGACGAGGAAATTGTCGCCCGCAACGTTCATCGCAAGTCGCGAGAAAATGACGTGCATTAACTGGGAGGAGGAGGCGCCGCGTTACCCCTACAAACCGAGGGCATAAAACGCTAATCCGCAAGTGGCCTCTGGGCTTAAGAGGCAACTGGATTTATCCACTTTTTTCGTTACCAGAGTTTTTCTTACACTGCCGAAAATTCGCCGTTTTTTTCGCGCAGCATTACATAATTTTCCTACACTATAAGTACTTATGTATAGTTACGTATAGTAAGTATACTATACATATTTACGTATAGATATACAGGAAAAGTAAAAGTGTGTATATAGTTGTATTGTACCCACGTGGTATAATGTGAGAAATATGCCAGTAACATATAACGATTGAATCAATGATTTACATGATTTAAGTAAATTAAGATTATTTCAATAATGTAGTGACAATAGTTTGTAAGCATAGTACGCCACCCTTCAGGAGGTGGAACACTTATGCTTCTTCCTGAACATATATAATATTATATGTAAACAATGACACAGCAAATTATAATTCTCCCAAGATAAGATAACAGAACAAAATATTTTAATAGATATGCAGTCATGAATTTAGCATTTATAATGTTATGCAGTCATCACAAACAGAAAAAGGGATGTATTTGTTCTGAACAATATAAAGCGTGATAACCAATTGTAAGCAAGCTTCCAATGTTTGTTGATGCCTTCCTTGTACCCATTCAATTTTCATCAACACTAAGCATAATTATTTCATCACATCAATGCTCAAGTGAATCTTTACAAATTACGAACAGATTTAACAAGGAATATTTCTGCAAAAATAATATGCTCCTGATGCAAACATGTTTGTTTGGAGGTTGTTATGAATGGTTCGCTATTATGTGCGCTGATTGAGGAAAATAATATCTTATATATCTATATAGATATAGATATATGAA
>JAHLJT010006981.1:0-10374 GCA_031308135.1 Acheta domesticus
GTTTGGCCATCCCTTGCAGTACAGGAGTTCACGCCGGGGAGGCGGTCAAAGTGCGCCCGTATGCCCTGTGCGTCACGGCGCCCTGTGTGTCACGGCGCCCTTCTATAGGGGATGACACACCGCGCTGACCTCACCGGCCGCTGTGCCGCCCGGCGCCCGGACCCGATAAGGCCCGCTCTCTAGCAATTCGTTTTTGCGGCAATGTCGCCTGGCGACATCACCCCGCCGGCGAAAACAGGAGGCACGTGACACTAGTTATTCTATTCGTACTTACAGATACAGATATACATTATAAAACGCATTACAGAAAAGGGATACAAGATCATTCGTTATGTATAGAACTTGAACACATAGACATACATATAAGAAGCTTAAAACCAATTTTATCAATAACACTTATTTCTTTCCACTACACTCGTATATATATTCTTCTTCTTTTTTTTTTCACTTAACACTAGCACTTCTCACTGTACACTGACACTTTCTTGTCTTCTTCTCACTGAACACTACATTTTTAATTTTCTTCTCATTAACACTCGCTTAGGACTGGGAATGTCAGTTCCTGCTGAGGTACGTAGAGCGTCCCTGGAGCTGCGGATCCCGCTTGGTAGATGGCCATCAGGAATACCACTGCGGACGCTGGATCTGCATGGTGCTACCAGAACAAAAACGAGGCACTATGAGGGTTGGGAGAAATGCTGACTGTCTATTCTCTCCAGTTCATGTTTGCCTTTTCGCCCCCACTTTTGTCATACGCCTTGCGCCTTCGTTGTTGTGCCGCTTGCGGGAGGCTCTTAGCGAAAGTGCAGGTGTGGATTGCTGGTTGGAGAGTTCCGCCTGGCAGCCGAGTAACGATGGTGTTGCGGCCGGCCGTAGCGTCTGAGGATGGTTGGTGTAAAGCGTGGGCGTCCTCTGTATTGGGCGCGCCCACAGGTGGAGTAGTCGTGCTCTGGTGCTTTCTCCAATAGCTCTACAGCATCTCCCCGGTTCAGAGAATAGGGTGCGGCCGGGTCCTAGGATGCTGCGTGGGAGGGGTGTACTGCCCAGCCATCTGGTGTTCCGGTTGGTCTTCTGCATTGGCACAACCAGGCGTACGCTGTACTTTCCCATAGGTATCCTCCCTTCTTGGATGAGTGGGATGTCCTACTGCATGCGTGTAAGCCCAGCCAGTGCTGTTGGTCTCTGCATCAGGCGAAGTACTCCGTCTTAGTATTTTCGCCATCGCTGCGTGCGGGGTCGTAGATTATATCTTGAGTGAGGGGGGTACTGGGATGTTGATGGAGTTTCAGAGGTTGCGGTGGGTTCTGTGTGAGCGGATATCGGTTTGTCTCGGTGGATCAGTTGAGTTTTGAGGTGGCGGGCATGTGGGTGGAGTTTCAGATGATAGTGGTGTATTCTGGGTGGGTTGGGTATCTGTATGCCCGGGATGATCGGTTGAGTGATGTGCCCTGGATAGTTCCGGATCAGTGACAGGGATGTTGGCTTCCAGCAGTACTTTAGGGGGTTGGGGGGTGGGTCTGATGGCAGCAGTAGCAGATTTCTCAGGTGAGCTGTAAGCGTGCGGCCTTCCTGTAATTCTTGTATGTCGAAGGTTACCGCACTTCTGATCTTAGTAACTCTATATGGTCCTATCCATCTTGGTGCGAGTTTCTTAGTTTGTTGCGGTGACAATACCATATTTCGCAGGAGTACTAGGTCTCCTATATTCAGCGTCTGAAGTCTTAGCTTTCTATTCTTCTGTTCGTGTTCATAGGCTGTGTTAGAAGCGTTATGCTCACTGGCTTGGGCGTGAGCGATCTGTAGCCTTTTCCGTAGCACATAGTCGTATGGGGGGTCTTCCGCATAACACGGTGGAGCAGGGACCAGTATCTCCTCCCATGGCATAGTTAATTCCCTGCCGTAGACTAGGTAGGCGGGTGAGAACCCTGTTATACGATGTTTGCTATTCCTATACGCGAAAAGGGCATAATTTAAATGTTCGTCCCAGTCCCCGTGGTCCTGTTCAACGTAATGCGACATTATGCGGAAAAAGATTGATGAGCTCTTTCTAACCGTCCGTTGGCGGCTGGGTTGTAAGCTGTAGTAAATATTGATTTGATTTGTAATAATTTGCAAACATTCCTCATTAATTTAGATGTAAAGTTGGATCCCCTGTCAGTGAGCAAATACTTAGGCGTACCGTGCCGTGTCACTATATTTTCTACAAATGTCCTGGCCACTGTTTCTGCGGTTTGATCTGGAATGGCGAATGCCTCTGGGTAGCGCGTGAAATAGTCCTGGCAAGTAAGAATGTATCTGTTTCCCTTGTGTGATGTCTTAAAAGGGCCCATAATGTCTAGTGCCACCTTTTCGAAAGGATACGTCGCTTCCGTTACTGGTTGAATAGGGACCGACTCTCGAATTCCCTTCCGCTTTAAACACGGTATACAGTTTTTTACGTACTTCTGGGTATCCGTATACATGCCTGGCCAGTAGAAATACCGTTTCACTATATCCAGGGTTTTCTCTAATCCCAGTGCCCTGCCAAAGGGTTATCATGGCAGTGTTTTAAAATATACTGCTGCATGGAGGACGGTGCGCAAATCGTGAATACCGGTCCTGAGTCGGGGGTTTGGACTAGATACAGGACGCCATCCTGGTCTAGGATATAGCGCGGGTCATGGCATTCGACGCGCTGAAAGATTCCTGGAGGTGAGGGCAGCCCCTTTGCTCGCGGGCTATGCGCGCTTTATCCCATACCGGCTCGTAATCAACATTAGTACCTACAACCGAGATGATCGGCTCCGGGATGCGAGAGAGAGCGTCTGCGTGAGAGATTTCCTTTCCGGGGGTATATCTGACCGTGAATGTGTACTCTGCGATTTCCATCACCCACCTGGCTAACCGCGGTTTTGGTTCTGGCGTGGACAACAGCCACCTGAGTGGTTTGTGATCTGTGCATAGTACAAAATGTCGTCCTAGCAGATAAACGCGAAATTTACGTAGCATCTCCACGATGGCTAAGCACTCCAATTCTGTTGCGGAGTAGGATTTTTGCGTCTTAGATAGTTTCTTACTAGCACAAGCAACTAGGTGTTCGCCGTCTTCGAATTCCTGTGATAGAATTCCCCCTACCGCGTTCAAACTGGCGTCCGTTGTGAGGATGAATTGTCGCGAGAAGTCGGGGAATCGTAAAACCGGAGATGAAGAGAGGCTGTCCCTTAGAGCTTCAAACGCCTTCTGATGGCGATCCTCCCATCTATACTCGGTGCCTTTCTTAGTGAGATCGGTGAGAGGGGCTGCTACCGCGGAGAAGTGGGAAGAAACTTCCTATAGAATCCAACGAGACCCAAAAAGGACTGTAGTTCTTTTACACGTTGGGGTACGGGGAAACTACGGATGGCTACTGTTTTCTCTTCGTCTGGTTCTATTCCCTTCTCGGAAATGACATGACCCAGGAAAAGCGCGCGTTTTTTTAAAAATTGGCACTTATTCGGTCTTAATTTTAAGTTGGCTTTATTGAGTCTCCTAAAAATCTCTCTTAGTCCCGCTAAGTGGGACGTTATTGTTTGGTCATACGGAGAATATCGTCCAAGTAGAATACGCAACCGTTGCCTAGGCCGTCCATGACTGTGCTCATAAGCCTCATGAAGGTGGCCGGTGCATTGGCTAGACCGAAAGGCATCTTGTTGCACTGATAGTGCCCATAGGGGGTGCTAAAAGCTACAAACTCTTTGCTAGTTTCCTCCATTTCCACCTGCCAGTACCCATTGCACAAGTCTAAAATACTGAAATATTTGGACCCACCCAGTTGGTCAAACACTTCGTCCATGTTTGGAATGGGGAACACTTCCTTTTTTGTGACGTTATTGAGAGCTCGGAAATCTATACACGGCCTATACTTGATAGGTTCTCCCTCCGCTGTCTTTTTCCTTACAAGAATAATGGGTGCGGACCAGGGGCTTGTGGAGGGTGATATGACGCCCTGGTCTAACATGTTTTTAATTTCTTTCTCTAACGCATCTCTCTGGGAGTGTGGTATTCTGTACGGAGTTTTCCTAATCGGTTTTGAGTCCTCTACTTCGATGGAGTGTTTTACTACACCTGTGCAGCCTAGTCGTATCTTTCCGTGGACAAATGTTTCTCTATACTCTAGGATGAGTTCCTTTAAACTATTGACGGCTTCCGGAGGTGTGGAGCTGAAATCAAATTGTGACAGAAGATCTTCTTCGACAGGTTCCTCCGGCCATGTTTCTACTTCGGCTTCAAGGTTCGCAACGCGGGGGTACTTCGGCATCGGTCGCCCATACGCGGAAACTAATCGCGGAGCCCTTACGCAACACTTTATGCTGACTAGTCTCATTACATAAGAGGAGGGGTGCGCGGCCTTCCGCCGTGACAGTCGCTAGGGTGGGTAAAATGTTAACTTCTTTATATTGATCTAGAATTTCAATTTCCCTTCCTTCAAAGCCAGGACCTCAGTGCTCGTAAATAAAATTGTGTGAGGATTTATTGTAATTTTTTCTACTGTAATGATTCTACCAGGGGCATCTTCCTGGGTAGTAGTACTTACTCTCTCAGCCACCTTGTGCGGCTCACCACTACCCGCTACAATGTCTTCCCCTATGCCGGCTAATGTACCTTGATCTCCTTCACGTATTTCTCCGCATCATCGCATTTCCCTATGGGAGGCTCATCGTTCTCCGGTGACGACAGACCGTTCGTCTCGCTCGAGTAAATGCCGTTGCTCGGGCCCTTCCCTGAATGTGGCACCACCATAACATTTTCCTTTGGTGACACATCTACTGGCCTCAGAACTTCTGCACTTAACTCGCCTCAATAGACCCCCAAACGTCTGTACACACCAAGCTACTCCTTCCCCTTACTCAGCGACATACCTGAAATACCGTGATTCTTTCCATCAAGATCTACTAGCTTCCCGACCGTAGAACTGCCCTCCTCACAGGTTTGCCAATGAATTTCCGCTTCTCCTTCGGTCCGGCCTGGCCTCGCGCCCACCTCTTCCGCTAAGTCCCCACTCCAACCGTCGCTCTGCCGTGTAACAGAGCCTTCCCCGCCTGACACGGTGATCGGGACAAGAATCTCTCCACTTAATTCGGTTTCCACGTGCCCTAAAAGGTCGATACTGGTTGCTAATTCATTTCTTATTTCTATGGGTTCCACTTCCTCACCCCAGCTACTCATTTTATCTATCTTAACTTCGCTTCCTTCAATGCTGTTTGTAGACGGATTGCACTCTAATCTCACTGTTTTCCTCATTAACATTGATTTCTGTGTTCCCTTGCTTACTTCGGCAGTCATTCTCTGGCTCCTCGGTTACGAGTTCGACTAGGTTTGTTCTCTCACTATAATAGGTTGATTTGACTTTCCGGGATTCTAGTTTGGTTATATGTCCACCTGAAACTTCCATTTTCCGTTCCTTTACGGAGACCGCGGCTGCCATGCCTCAACCATAAAATCTAACCCAAGAATACCTGAGTAATGGACATCCCCCATATCTACTACTAAGGCGTCGTGGGCGTATACCTGATCGTCAATTGTGAACGGAACGAAGCTTTGACTAGGGTATGAAGTTTTATGACCCGAAGCGCTCCTTACCGGGGTGCTATACGGAGTCAGTGGGAGTCGGTCGAATGGAAATGCCCTGCCTATGAACTATCGTAAGTTGCCGCTCCCGTGTCTACTAAAATTTGCTTGGCTTTCCTAAAATGGAGATGTTGATAGTCATCCCTACTTCCGGTTTAACAGCCACTATTAATTCGTCCCCGGCCTTGTGGCCGGGTTTTGCCCGTTTCCCGCACTGGAGGAGACTGAAAGGCTCGGACATACCACCGGAAAGGTGGCCAAATTGATACACCTACCGCACATAGCCAAGGGACGAGTTCCTACTAAGGTGGTCATGTTCGCCGCAATTGTAGCACTTATTAATCCTTTTTGGACAGTAGCGCGCTATGTGGCCGAGTTCCTGGCACTTGTAGCAACTCCGGGGTTTCGTGGCGTGTTGTCGACTGGCAACATTGGACTGCTTGAAACGCGATCTGGTGCCGGGCTTCCGTTCTGTGAAATGTGCGCGAGGAAAAAATGGCTGCGGGGACGGATACTTGACGCCCTTTCGTCCACGTAGTGAATCGGGGGTTCTGGACGGTAGTCGCGCTGAAATGACCACGTGCGCTGGAAGTACCTGAAGTAATGGGGAGTTTGATACTGTGGGTGGGACAGGATGTGAACTCCGGGGAGGGCAAGGTCTGGCCGGACAATCTGCTCTCGATTAAATTTATAAGAGTATTTTGTAACGTGCGATATCGTTCGCCACGGAAGGGTACACCTTGGCATTTAGCCTCCTCTAAGCATGCAAATTCTTGCCGCTTGTACTAAGTCTGCCGGGTCCGTATGGATACAAAACGTGCTACATCCCCCTTCAGACCTAACAAAAATTGAGACATAAAGCCGGTCGCTTAAGTGCTTCTGAATAACTGCGTGCTCACTCGTTCGGGGTGGCGGCGGTTAGTAATTTTCCTAAACGTCTTAGTCGCGTGGCGAATTCTCTTACGGATTCTAGGGGGTGCTGTTTACAGTTACACAACATGTTTCTATTGTCGCCCTGGAGTGCCGCGGAGTGAAGCGCTCGGTTTAGGATTTTGTGAAATTTGCATATGACTGAACTGTCTGAGGACTGCTTTCTACGAATTCTGCTGCTGTGCCTGCTAGATGCAGCCTTGCCGCTCCTATCGTCTGTCTTTCATCCCAACCGCTATAATGGCTAACCAACTTGAGACGATTCAGGAAGGTGTCTACGGATACGCCGTCCTCTCTATTGAAATAGGAATCCAGTTAAATAAGGTACTCGTGGGTGCTAGCGGAGTCTGGGCCGGAACTTCATCGGCGTTGATTGGATTTATTGAGGAAAAAAAATCCCACGGGTCATTTGGTTGGCTCCCGGACAAATCCATCTTATTAATTTAGCGCTTTTTCTCATAAGAACAAGAACGATATACTGATTACGCGCTTCCCTTGATCCCGCCTACCTAGGTGGGTCGAGCTGCAGCGGATTTTTTTGAATGTTGGCCGAACATTATTTTGCGTAGTACTCCTTAAGAATTAAATAAATTTTCTGCAAAACATTCCCAGACAAATGGAAAATAAAATTCCTATTGCAGCTAGACCCCACACCTGACGCCAATATGTCGCGACGGGACATAAAGGGATCAAGTAAACGCGTAGTTCTGATTAACATGCCTGTTTATTTTTTTAGCTTACATGTTGGTCCCTGCTCCTCGTGTCACACGTGCCCCCTGCGTCCGTCGGCTCCGGCGTCTTCGTCACACTAAGGCAGGGTCGTTCCGTTGTCGAAGCGCAGACAGCGGCTCCAATGACCGAGAAGGCCACGGTCAGGAGTGCCACACAGAGGATCCGGCACTAGCGGTCCGCCTGGCCAAAACGGCCCGTAAGCCGCGGTCAGGAGTCCTGTGCAGTGCCTTCGCCGCTGGCGGCCCACCCTTCCAACTGGTCTCCCCGACACTAGGCGCTTGCCGGCGAAGAGCTCTCTCGACGTCTGCTTCCACACACTGCTGTATACCACATTCTCTGAGTCTCTGTGTGTCTCTGCTAGCTCCGAGGGCGCAGATTATATACCCGCCCTCGGAGCAAGGGGTGTCCTGACTCAACCTTAGTGTGACGTAGACTCTCGGTTTACTCTTGGGGTTGCTGCCATCCCCGGCGTGAGTTTGGCCATCCCTTGCAGTACAGAGTTCACGCCGGGGGAGGCGGTCAAAGTGCGCCCGTATGCCCTGTGCGTCACGGCGCCCTGTGTGTCACGGCGCCCTTCTATAGGGGATGACACACCGCGCTGACCTCACCGGCCGCTGTGCCGCCCCGGCGCCCGGACCCGATACGGCCCGCTCTCTTAGCAATTCGTTTTGCGGCAATGTCGCCTGGCGACATAGTGAGTAGAGAATGTGTTGCTTGCATAGTTTTAAAATACTCTTCCCTAATCATGGCCCAATGGACGGCATTTCTATATATCCAGGGTATCAGGCTTCTTTTTCCATACAGGGTTACAAACTTTTGCATTCTATTTTTTGTGAAGTTGTAGAATTCACATAGTTCTGACACAACACTGGAATGGAAAATAGTGAGTTCCAAGCGAAGATGTTAGTAGCGCATAAGTGCAATATTACAGTACTACTTAGCTGCTTCCTCTAATACGGGAAAGTAAGTGCTGTTGTAGCACTACTAGTTTAGGTTTATGCTCTCTCTGGGTACTCAAGCTATTCAGACCTTTCAGTTTCATCGATAGGTGAGTCACTGCATTATCCTCGCGAATAACATTTAAAAATATTTTCATAATAACAAAATTAGATAGCAGATTATTTTCCAGAATAACATATGGACAGCATCTGGGAATACAATGGTGAATACTAGGAGGACCATGTGAGAGAACGTGTGAAGAACATGCAGTGAATGTACCGTATACCATGCTACCTAATGGAAAACATGATGCCATATGTGACCTAATGGAAAACAGAGGAACCATTTTCACGTGGAAATGTGCGACGTTCATACAGGAAACAAGGAGAAAAGCATGTGAAGTTACTTGGGAGGGCCATGCTGAGAACGTGGCGGGAACATGCAATGAAGTTGCAAGGAAAATGTAGATAAACACGCAGATAAACGATTAGGGAAGCACATAGAGTTCGATTTATGCCTCTTTAAGCAGTATTATTCAAAAATTAGATACATTTTACTTTGGTTTTTCACTTTCTCGCTACGAAATAAAAAAAAGTTATGTAATTCTGCGCGAAAAGAACAGCGAATTTTTTTCAGAAAACACTTATTACAGGGCATGGTAACGAAAAGTGGATAAATCTAGTTGTTGATTTAGAGAAAAAAATCTCACGTGTAACCACAACGCTTTGGGGTCCTTGATACCGAAAAATTCCAATGACTGCAAAAACGTCTTTTCGTCTGCGACAACACTAGCGGCTAAACCGTTCATCGGATTTTTCTCCAAAAGTGAAATTCCCCGATCGATCTGACTGAAGTCATGGCACCTTGAATTTGAAACAGACATTTTAATTTTGGGGTACTTTACACGACGCTCCTGGGACATTTTCCAAATTTTGGAAAAAAAATAGCTCCATCGTGTTTTATTCAATTTTGTTGTTTTAAGAGTGCAGTCTCGTGTTCGTTAAAACCCCTAATTTTTCTAAAATGCAAAAGTGAAAAATCTGTTCCAATTAAAATATTGAAGATAGAGATATTTTGTCATAATGAAAGTTGTTGCTTCAAGACAGATTTCGAAATAAGTTCATATACAACGTTTCGAAAATTTGAGTACGAAAACTTGAGTACGTAATTGTGCTTGAAAATACGGACGAGAAAATACATGGTGTTTTAGCACCATTAATTTCAAATTTATCTCTTCTGGGTCCCCTCCCCCATTCTATGGAAACTCTTCTGGGTATCCCCATGCACAAGCGGTGAGAATCGAGTAGAACCTCGAAATTCTTGTAAAATTTAATGAAAACGTCAGTAGGCCCGTCATAATGCTTTAAACATACAGTTCAGGGGATGGCCGTTTGATCCAGTGTGAAGCCATTTTCACTTTAAAAAAATATTTCTGCCTGTTAAAATTTACAATTTTTCAGGATTTGAATAAAATATACAGTACAAATATTGGCAGGATGATAGCGATTTACATAATAGGTATGTCGTTTTTACTTATAGTTGAAGAATTATGATTTTCAAAATATTAAATTTTTAAATTAAATAATGTGTTGAAAATAAGATTTGAAAATTTTCGCATTTGAGCTTGTGTGTGTGTTACTGGTTGAATTTAAGAGGGTGGAACATATTCACTTTTGAAACCAATTCTTTAGAAAAGAGCAAAAAATTTCGCACGGGCTTAGTAGATATACTTCAGCACCCTTTGAAATTAAATATCATATTTTGGTTGATATTGCAGTGGTTGATTTTATATTGTGTTCATTGAATCCTGAAAAAGTCAGCGTCGGCCTGTACACCAGAGTTGAATTTATTTCAGCACATCCCGTTGTTCATAGTTTGATGTGAAGTCTCAGCACATTGTGAGGTAGAAATTGGTCCACACTCTCCGTCGCGACAGGGATTTCCGAGTTTCATCAAAATTTAAGTAACTATGAACAAGGAAATTTATTTTCCGTAAGTTCCACACCTAATTTACATTCACGACTCGGTTGCGTAGGGTAAGCATACCGCCAGCCAAAACCCACATACTTGGCGTGGGTGGTTGTATATGAGCAATATGAGTTTGCGTGCGTGGTGCGGATGAAAAAGACGGCAGCGCACTTTTTATTCACACCCCCAACCCGAACTTTGCAAATACTAGTTTTTAGA
>JAHLJT010006982.1:0-22663 GCA_031308135.1 Acheta domesticus
AAATGTTGTGTCTAAAATCTATTTTAGTATGAACTTGCATAGCATAAATAATGCTTTCAACGTGAATCTATTATTAAAAAACGCCAGAGATGCCTTGCTATACATGTGTATATAATGTTTTGTAAAATATATAAACCACAATTTTTCTATAAAACATTTTTTGATCTTTGAAGTTTAGTTTTTCACAATTTTATTTTTAAGGTAGGTACTATATGTCTCAAAAACAGCACTATTCTTTTGACGAGATATACCGACAACCCTCGGTTTTCGTATGCCATAGTTTTTGTTCGATTCGATTTATGTCAACATTTTCCGTCGAAATGTTGACCCAGCGTTTATACCCATTCGGTTATCGTGCAGTTGATATAGTACGATACTTCGGTTCCCTGTTCTCGGTTTCACTCATTTGCCTAAATTGAATCTCACACAAAACATCCCATGCACTCGGTACCTTTGTGTTTTATTAATTCTCAAGTACTCTCGTAGGTTTCAGGTGTACTCCAATAGTTTTAATAAAGCTGACGCGCAACGACTACTAAGTTTAGAGTGGCAAGGATATTAATAGTTTCGGATAACACGTTACTCCTACCATCCATACTACATTCGAAGATTTCGTAGTACGTTGTCAGATAATTTGAGTCATTTGAGCTTGTGCGAGCACTACTGTTATGAGTGATAGAAAGGACGTACACCATGCAGAAAATCCGAAAGACGATTTACTATTTTCATACATTAGTGCTACACTATTGTCACGAGTGCTAAGTGACTCCTGATGACCAAGTGAGAAATAAAATATTCGATTAAAATAACGCTGGTTATTCCCATTTTCTATCCTCAGATAACGTAGGTAATAAGGTAGATTTAAATGCCATGCGTTAAAGTTTAATGACTTTAACATAATATTGAAATAAACATGACATAACAAAGTACTTGCTCAGAAACTGTATACGAAACTCGTAAAGAAATTTCAAATTTGAGTGAAGATTTTGATAAAGTTCTGAATAAATTCCTCAATCTGATTTACATTTACCATTTATGATAGTATTTTTAAAAGTATTATGAAATAAATTTAAAATTGGCATTTGCCATTTGGATAGGCACAATAAATTCGGTAATATTATCCGTTAAAAAATAAGATACATCAGTTGTGTGTGTTTTTTAGCTCTAGTTTCTTTGTTGATTGTGACACCAGACACCTTGTGATGTGTGCAAGTCCCAAAAATTCCACTTTCTCCCAGGCAAATATTCTCTACTGGTTGGTAATAACACTGAGCTCCTACAGATCTGACCAGTCTGGTTGGAGGTATTGTTCAACCAGATAATTCTTCTATCATTCCCTGGTGATCTCCAAATTCATTCCTCTTAAATTATCTATTCGTTATCTCGGCGTTCTCATGGACACAAGATTAAATTGGCACAGTCACATCTCGTCCGAAGTAATTGAAGCCAATAGACGGTTAGCTATTTCACGTCCGATTCTCAACCACAAATCTTTAAACGTCCATTCGTCTATTTACAAATCTATTCTTCGTCCAATATTAACTTACGTACGCTCTGTATTGATTTCAGCTGCCCCAACTACATCACTAATTAACTACTACCATTACTAAATAAGTGAAAAATCTTTCAAAACAAAATCTTAAGAATAACAGTAAATGCCTCCAGGTATGTCAGCAGTAAGACACTTCACAACGAACCGATTACTTACTTTATTACGAATTGTCACATAATTTCTTCAATAATTTAAATCTTGTACCAGGAACAGTCGCTTACGAGATACAAACTGATGAACCCCCCTCTCTCTCGCCTAAGAAACAGATTCGCACTTCACATTTTCCTTCAAAATATCTCCGACATTAGATAAGATAAGAACATTTCTGGTATTTACCTGTCTCTCTCATCGTATTCTTTTCTAAACCCTGTCATCCCCCTCAAACGAATGTTTAAAGAATTTCCCTTAGAATAACCTTGGTTAAAGGTATAACCTAATGAAATCAGGGACGTGACAAGTAGTTACCCACTTCACACTTCGCTGATACAAAATTACTCGGTCAATCAACTGAAGAACCTCACGGCTGAACGTTGTACTGTTTGTCAATGCAAAATAACATTTAATAAAAAACAAAAGCAGATAAGGTGCTATCGGCTCTTTCAATGGACGGGGTTTCTCGGACTACTACTTCCCTCAATTCGACCTCAGTCCATAAGGATCGTACTAGGATCGGATTAGTGAGGTCGATTGACGGTAATTGTCGCAAGCATGCGATACAAGTGTTCACCTCAACACAAGACAACAAAATGTTTAAAAAGTATCAAGCTTCTAATCCCAGCTTCGCGGAAGGAATGAAACAGATGCACAAAGGCTACGGAGCATCGGAGCAGGCGCGAGTTGAGTTATACCCGCATTCCTTCGGAGCCAGTGGAAGAAGCTCAATTACGCTGCCAAAATATGTTGAGGCAATTGATGGAGTGCCCCCATCGTTTTTATCGCACTCCGCCCGGGAATTCACTTACAGAAACGTGTTCGACGCCCGCCGCGGGCCACCGGCACTCGGGATCCGTTTCTCATTTGTCATCATGCGCCGGCTGCACCCCGCCCCATACCGCCTCCCACCCTCTTGCGTAATTCGCTCATCCCTCCTATTTCACTCATTAGAATGAGAATAATTTGAGATGTCAGTTTTTCTTTTACACATTATTTATTATTATTATTATTATTATTATTATTATTATTATTATTATTATTATTATTATTTATTTTGCACGGATTTTACATGTTACAGGAGTCACACAGATTTTTCTATCAAAACATGATTTCCGTAGTATTTTAACATATTATATATATATATATATTATATATATATATATATATATATATTATATATAATATGTTAAATACTACGGAAATATATGTATATATATATATATATATATATATATACATATATAATTTTTAGAACTAATTAAAAGGTAAAAAGATCTACAAATATAAATTTAAACACCTTCAATTAATTTATAAATTAAACAGTAAATAATTCTTAAGTACACTTGCTCAGGATTACAGCTTTCTGTAGATTGATGATAATGTTCATCGAGTTATTAGCATTATTCAGCGAGTGCTGCAGGACGGTAGGTATCACACCTGTTGATGAGAGGAAATTGGTACATTACCCATGTCCAATACATGCCACTGCTCCTTTACAACTTGTGTTAGTTCTCTGTACTTTTGAATTTTCTTTTGTATATTGTGTCGAGGTTGTTGGTATCTACAACTGCTATGTCTATCAGCCACACTTTTCTACCTATCCCAGAGTATAATAATAATAATAATAATAATAATAATAATAATAATATAATAATAATGTGATGGACCTCTTTAACCGTGATGGTTAAAAAGGTCCAAAAAGTGGTTTTTCATCATCGTACACAAACTTTCCAAACAAACCAAACCGAATCGCGGTGAGTCATCGAAATAGGGCAGATACTTCCAAGAATAGTACCATGGATGAAGTTATTATATCTCCGTTATTACTATTGTTTGTCGTAAAATTTCTTCTTGATTATTAAATAGTTTTATTATTTTTCTATTACTGTTACTGTCGAGTCTTGGCTTTACGTATATTATAAAAAAAATCAGAAGAAAAACATTTTTTACTATCAGTAGGCAATGATAAATAATTATATCGAATAGTAATTTTCCTGAGACACTTTTAAAGCGGTCTAAATACCTTTTACATTCTTCAATACTCTGAGTGATATTCATGAAAATGGTGCTCATGGTGCTGTTAGACAAATTTGGAAACGCATGTGCAATATATGACTGGTCGAACAACTGACAGTGATGGTACGTGATGTAGTAGATCTAATTATCCCTTATTTTTTGTTTGAACGTTCGTTATATTTAATTTTATATAACGTTTATGTTGAGTACTTTGAAATTTCCAGTTATCATGAAATTGTAACATATTGCATTACACTGTATATCCTATTTGTCAATGCTAATGTTTTGTGCTCAAAATGTACACAGAAATAAGTTCAAACAAGAAAAACATCCACAATTTTACAATTAATTCCTTTTTTAGATGTCTCAGACACCAGATGATAGATCGGAATTATTGATAGAGAAGCATTTAAATTTACAGAATCGGTAATGTTACGTGTATCAGAAAATATTAGCTATTTCTTCGATCGTTGGATGTTCGGCAACCCTTCACCCGAAACTTCTAAGGATGATATTCCACAAGTTTACCCATTGATGGACTTCCCGATATCCAGCTTTAAAATATTGTTTTTCAGAGGGAAAGAATGAAGCCACAATCGGAAGAACTTGCAATAGCTGCGCATACGGCATTTTGATAAAGCGGTTCTCAAAATTTTCCAAAATGATAAATGCCGCATTTTTCAGGAACATGTGAAAATCATTGATCATATCAGCTGGTCCAGTTCTGCTCCTCTTTCCATTGTAACAATTCATTTTTTTAACACAAAGACTAACGCTATGTTCATTGGTCATTGGACATTGGTAAACCAAGTTCATGCACAGCTTTGTCGTAGTCGTAACAAATTTCTCTTTCGATTATCCTCACATTCTTGTTCGATTGATGTGTCTTCGAAAAATTTCAAAAGACGATTGATTATATGGAAATGTACCCTTCTATAGACACTAAGTATGTTTTTATTTTAATTGTTTATACACACAGCTGGTAATAGTCATGTTCGTACAGTCCATAATTTGCTCAAAAACATTAATTTTAAATGGAAAATTAATACCAATGAAAATATATCACAAATTACAAAATACAAAATAATATCAAGAACTAGTGCATACCTTCCGGGAATAAATGCTGCTATTATTTGTCGTCTAGGAGTAGATACCATTACATTAAGGAATGCTCGTCGCTTTACATCTATACAGTATTCTATTTATTTATTTATGTATTTATTTAAATTCAAATACAAAATGTTATGTCCCCTATTATGGGGAGTAGTATAGTATTCTGTGCAAATTTTTTTTTAATTCTGGAATTCCTACTCTAACCTATATAAAAATTGAATTCTGAATGCAGATGGAATGACATGTTTGGCAAAAAATTATTAGAAAAATATTCGCTTCATATAATAAAACTTATTTGCAAAGTAAAATCAGCTGTAGATTTGAGCTTTCATCGCTCATCGTGTCCTTCGTGAGGAAATTGACTTACTATCGCGAGAACATAGAGAACGTAATTGGAATAACTATTTTTCCATTGAAATCTAGAAAATATGTCTAACTCGTTGTCTTAGGTATTCGTACCAATTACGGATAATATTTGAATAATACGCAGACGTCCAATTCAACACATGGCATTTATTCATCTGGTTAGGAACTCCAGAAAAAAGTGAAAGTCCTTGTACATAGTTACTCCCAATGATGGATACATTCGTTTCTACAACACAAAAACCATACCACAATGTATACAAGACATTCAATAAACTAATCTATAACAATTCCCCCCTTTCGTGTGACACGGGAGTACCCTGTGAACACGAAATTTCTAATCACGTTATTCCCATAGACATCATATGTTTAATTAACGTACTCTTATCCACATCCTTCGTCAACATATCAGCGTCTAAGTTTTGTGATTTGCAATAAACCAACTCTGTTTCTTGAGATTCTATATCCTCTCTTATAAAATTAATTTTTCGCATCATATGTTTATTTCTCGCTGTTATCTTAAATTCTTTGCTCCAATCAATAATTGACTTGCTGTCAGTGTATACTATAGTCGGCTTTTTGATAATCTTATCGAAACCAATTTCTCTAATTAGCTCCTTTAACCACTTTCCTTCACAAACAGATTCACATAATGCTATAAATTCTGCTTCCATCGATGAGAGCGCTACCAATTTTTCTTTCTTGCTTTTCCAACTTATCAGATTGTTTCCGATTTTAACATTATACCCTGCGAAAGACCTGCTGTCTTTGGTCACACACCAACTTGCGTCTGTGAATATTCTTAAATAACCATTGTCCTTATTAATCCTCAGTTTGACATTTTTCGTACCTTGTAGATATCTAAAAACGCGCTTAAGTGCTTGGAAGTGATTGATTCGTGGGTCGGTTGAAAATTGAGAAAGTTTACTATATGTGAATGCAAGATCCGGTCTGGTCGCAGTGACCAAGTACCCTACATTGCCTAACATTTCTTGATAAATTTTCGGGTTGGTCTTTTCTATATTTTCAAAATCATAGAGATTCACACTTGCAACTCCTGGAGTGCCCACAGGATGACAATCAATCATTTTGAATTTATTTAACACTTCCTTTACGAAATCTTCTTGATCGAGTGTAAAACCCTCCTCGTCTTTTATTATTCGAATCCCTAGAAATGTCACTTTATCCTGATCACTTATTTCTTTAATGGTGATATAATGTTTCAACTGATTAATTAATTCGTTGACCAGATTCACATTCTTGCCAATAATTAAACAGTCGTCGACGTAAAAGGTAATTATCAAAAAATCTTCATCTCTTCCCCTTTTAAAAACACATGGATCGCACTTACACGGCATCATACCGCAATCTTTCAATATATTACACAACTTAATATACCAGCATCTGCCTGCCTCCGGGAGCCCATACAAACTTTTCTTCAATTTTAGTACTTTATTTTTCGCATTCTGTAATCCTTGTGGTAATTGCATATATACATCTCTTTCCAACGTTCCGTTGAGGTACGCCGTTTCGACATCTACGTATTTTATTACAAAGTTATTAGTAGCCGCAATAGATAAAAGTACTCTCAGCGTTTCATATTTCATGACTGGACTGTAAGCACTTTCATAGTCAACACCACATTCTTGATTTGATCCATCAACTACTAAACGCGCTTTGTATTTAATATTCTCTTGGTCGATTTTTTTCTTGAAAATCCATTTGCTTCTCAATATCTTCATGTTTCCTATCTGATCACGATCTACTAAATCCCACGTTTCGTAACGTTGTAAACATTCGAGTTCCTTTTCGATTGCTCTCTTCCAATTAGAATTGTCCATGCAATTCATAGCTTCATAGAACGTTTTAGGTAAATTTTCCTCCAATTCACCACCAGCAATTCTGGCAGCCGCTTGATACCTGATGACGGGAGTTCTCAACCTGGAAGACCTTCGTAATTCATTAGTATTCACTTCATTTCGTAAATTTTGAATTTCAGGTTCAACTGTCAAATGATTGTACAATTGTTCTCTTTCGCCTATTTCATTTCCAACGGAATTTATAGATGTTTTTCCAATTTCCACGTGTACAAAAGCATCGCTATTGGAATCAACTTCATCTTCATTTATTTGATAACTTGTTATGCGATCATAATCGAATTCACGCAATTTATCTTTATTTATCCGTTGCATGTCTTTACTACCCATAACATGTTCCAAGAAGTGAACATCTCTCGTTTCAATAATACAACTTTGCTTTGGGTCGAAAATCCTATAGGCTCTTCTGTTTTTTGCGTATCCCACGAAGATACCGGGCTTACTTCTTGGACTCAGTTTATTTTTTCCAACATCAACGTTTCCGTAAAAAGCCTTTGCACCAAATATTCGCAAATGTTGTACGTTTGGTTTTCGTTCTGACCAAATTTCCATTGGAACTTTCTCTTTGTCTTGTGAATTCGGCGTAATATTACGAACGTATACTGCTGTTTGTGCCGCTTCTCCCCAAAAATTAGCTGGTAGCCCCGAATCGATCAAAATCGTTCTGGTCATATCTAAAATAGTGCGATTTGCTCTTTCAGCAATCCCGTTGCTTTGAGGACTGTAGGGTGTTGTTCTTTCGTGCTTTATACCCTTTTTTGCGTAGAAATCAATTAATTCCGATCCTGTGAATTCGCCCCCGTTGTCAGATCTTATGTTTTTCACTTTGAGACCTGTTTCAGTTTCCCTTCTTGTCACAAATTCTTTAATTTTTTCAGTACAATCAGATTTATGCTTCAATAATTCAATAAAATATCGTCTGCTGTACTCATCCACAATAGTCAAAATATATCTGTTCCCTCCAATTGTCTTAACAGGCATTGGGCCAAGCAAGTCTACATGCAATCTCTCTAATATTTGTTTCGTGGTTTCCCCATGAATACTCTTATGTGAAGCGCGAGTAAATTTACCAAGTATACAAGCTTCACAATCATCTTTTTCGACATCAAAGTCACTCAAGCCCCTAACCATTTGTTTCTTCCATAATTCTTCCAGATAACTGCGATTCATATGGCAAAACCGCCTGTGCCACAGATTTACGACATTTTCACATTTGAAACATAATACATCAGCAGATTTCGAACCATTATCTCCTATGTTATTTTCATTAATGTTATTTCCAGTTTCTACAGTCATCTCAAATATAAAATTGTTCCCATCAAACGTTCCATTCGCTACGAGATCATTGTAAGTATCATATATTCTCACACCCTTATTGTCAAGTACGATTTTCTTGTTTCTTTTTACCATACTTGCCGCCGACAGTAGATTAGTATTCAAATGTGGAACATGCAAAACCCTTTCCATGACGATTTCAGATATATTCCCCAATTCATTATCACAATATCCCTTAACTTTTCCAACAAAATCTGAATATATTTTTCTCCCAGATTCTGCCGTTTCAATTTCGATCTTCGCACGTATCGGATCCCGAAGTAAATCAATTTCTGACGTCATGTGTGTCGTGCAACCCGAATCAAGATACCACACTTTCTTTCGTCTATCATCATCTTCAATTCTTGTTTCATTGGCCACTAACACCCGTTCTTTTTCCCAATACCTTTTAGAATTCAATTTTCGAGATTTTAAATCATTACAGTTATCGACATCTGTAAGTTTTTTATCTGTCTTATTAAATTCGTTTTTTGAATCATTCTTGCGGTAAGTAACATTGTCTCTATTTCCCTTTTTATGCCAGCAGTTTCGAGCTATATGACCTAATTTGCCGCAGAAGTAGCACGCCAACTTTTTCGTTTCCCTAACTTTATAGGCGTTATTTTCTTTTTCGCTATTAAATAAGTTTTGCCTCCTTTCGAAACGCAGAAGATTCTCGCGCATGTGTTCATACGTGAGATGTTGATTCGCCAATAATGCCGTTGCTACCTCATTATAATTTCTTGGTAACCCATTAAGAACATATTGAATCAATTCTTCTTCTTCTATTTTAGCACCCAATTCATGTAATTCACATATTATACCTCTCGCTCTTGTTAAAAAATCGTCTATTGACTCTTTGTTCATTAGTTCCAATTTAGCTAATTTAATTTTTAAATTAACTAATCTGTTTTTATTAATTCCTTCATGACGACGTTTTAACAAATCCCACAGTTCTTTTGCATTATTGACTCCTCTACTAGCCAAAATTTGTTCATTAGAGAGAGTCAAAATTATAATGCCCATTACTTCATCATTTTTCTTCGACCAAGTTTCCCAATTTTTAACACTTTCTTCGTTACCTTCAACCTTTCGTGGTTCGTCTCGAACTATTACTTCATCGAACAGATGTCTAGACTTAATTAAAGCACTGACCTTTATTTTCCACAAGTCGTAGTTTTGATCCGTCAGCAACTCGATCCTTGCAAACGATGAAGCCATTACATCAGTCATGATTCTTGCGATGATTTTGTCAAACGAAGAGGCAACCACGCTCTGCTACCAGATTCTTACTCGTTGTCTTAGGTATTCGTACCAATTACGGATAATATTTGAATAATACGCAGACGTCCAATTCAACACATGGCATTTATTCATCTGGTTAGGAACTCCAGAAAAAAGTGAAAGTCCTTGTACATAGTTACTCCCAATGATGGATACATTCGTTTCTACAACACAAAAACCATACCACAATGTATACAAGACATTCAATAAACTAATCTATAACAATATGCGCAGATAGTGAAGTTACATTTATGATCAGAAGCAAACCAAGAGGCCATCTCAGCATTCGTTCGAAGGACCTGGGAAACTGGACGAAAAACCTGACCGTAAAGGAGGCTTTGACCCAGAAGCTCAGTACAATACTTATTACAGATTGTTTAGAATTATGTAGTCCAAATTGTAATTTATAGACTCAATATCATTGCTGAAATTATTAATACTTCCAAGGAATTTAGAAAACTATAATACGAGAAAGTCTGTGCCATTCTGTTGAACCCATGTTAGGCCAGTGCCGAGGTTTCTCAACCCCTCATTTCTTGTGAGAAAACTAAGTTACCGGTAATGTTTCACTTATATTCAAAATTAATATAGTTTCACTTACAGCAGTAAACGAGAAAATGTGCTTAAAGAGGGTTTGTCTTTCTCCTATTTCAAAAACGCAACATTTTGCTCTGCCATTGAGATCTGAATTTGATAGTCCTTCAACATGAACATTTTAAAAAGCATAATATCAATATTACTGATATACAGATTAATAATAATAACAATAAAAATAGTAATAATAATAATAATAATATGAAAGGTTAAATCACTTTTTGCACTGCCATATTAATAGTTATAACATTCTCTTATTAATTTTAATTATATTGAAAAATGAATGATTGGAGATAATTATGAATGTATGTAGACACATAATTAGATAAGTGAAACACCTTTGTGACTCTAGAATATCAAATATCAGTTTATTAATTCCAAGTATTTCAACTCACAATATAAAATTTCATATTGACGTAATAACACAAGTAATTTAGAACACTAAACAAGAGCCTTCTTTCTTAGAACAAATTATTATTTCATTGAAATACGAGTACAGTGACATAGGATACACGTTAATTGTACATTGTTTTTGTTAACAAGTTGAAAAGACCGTATAGGGGTTTAGTAAATATTGTACCATATTTTACTTTCTTATGAAAGATATTGCTTATCATTTTTTCATAAGATTACAGAAGTGAAAACAGTTTGTGTATAGATTGTAAAAATATTTTGAATATCAACTGTTTTCAAGTTTACAATTAGAATTTAACATTTAGAAGTGTTAGTGTATTTTTTCAATCAGAAGTAGAAAATATCAGGATGTTAAATTTCGTGGTCTGTGTCTGTTTAACTACCACCGCCATCTATTTCAGAAGCCGAAAGGATTTCATCGTCACTGACTGAGAGAGTTTCTTCATTTTTTTACAGAGATAGTTTTTTTCGACTTCGAAAAGCTCGTCACCACTTCCGATCCCTTCTCTTATCACTAGTTCCTCAACTGCTGTTTCAAACGGCGTATCTTTCCCCCAATATTCATTCGCAACGTTAGTAGTGTGAGCAACAGCTTTCATCTGGTCTTCCCTAAAGTTTTTGTTAGTAGCATCTGCTGTTGAGATTTTAAAGTGAGAAAGCGATACGTGTTTCTTTCACTTATTTATGTCTCTATCACTTCCACTTATTTTCGTCTCTACCAAATCAATTCGATTGGATTCAAGTCAGAATGAGAGGAAGGTAAGCTCACAGGAACGAAATCGTTTTCTTGCAATTTTCGTCAAGTATATACACAGGT
Source organism: Acheta domesticus (assembly GCA_031308135.1). Classification (NCBI taxonomy): domain Eukaryota; kingdom Metazoa; phylum Arthropoda; class Insecta; order Orthoptera; family Gryllidae; genus Acheta; species Acheta domesticus. The sequence continues at coordinate 11,498 of JAHLJT010006982.1, forward strand.
GATGGAGGGTTTCTCTTCACTAAAGCTAATAGCTCAGCTCTTCACATCTCTGGAAGAAAATTAATATTATTTTGAGTGAGCCAATTTTAACTGCTATCTTGCGACCGTCTAAGGAATTCTTGTTTACTAGCTTCTAGTGATAAGGAGCATTGCCCAATACAATAAATCTTCCTTTAGGCAAGCCTAGTATGAGCATTTATTTAACCTATTTAATATAATTGCACTATTCGTTCCATCAAGATAATCGGATTTCTTTAATTTGCCGCTGTGTCAAATTGGCACAAACACTATAGCACACTACACCAAACCAATTGGAATATTTTAGTACTCATTTATTACTAATTTATTATCCCCAAACTAAATTTATTACTGTTGCCACTCATGAAAAAATAGTGGTTATTCTGGCGTGACAGTCACGCTAGCACAACCAAATTTTAAAAAGTTGGCAAAATCGATTCAAACTATTACAAATATTTAGTACTCATTTATTACTAATTTATTACCCAAAAGTTAAGTTGATTACTCTCCCCGTTTATGAAACAAAAATTGTTAAACTTATCATAGATAAGCAACCCACACGACACCAATGCAAAATTACAAATACAATTTTAGAGAGAACCGACGAGCACAATCGAACAAAACCAAGAACATAATTAAATACACATTATATACTAATATATTACAATAAACATAAAATTATTACTGTTCCTGTTTATGAAAAAAATGTTGTTAAAGAAAAAATCATAGTTATTTTCACCCCCCGAAATTCAAACGCGATTAAAGAGAGAACCAATGAGCACAATCGAACAAAACCAAGAACATAATTAAACACATATTACATACTAACTTATTATTACAACCAGAAATTTATTACTGTTGCCGTTTATTAAAAAATATTGTTAAAAATAGAATCATTCAGTCATGCCAGATATTCAAATACGATTATAGAGAGAACCAACGAACAAAATCAAAGCAACCCAATAACATAATTAATAAACTTTATATACTACTTTATTACCACAAACAAAATGTATTACTGTTGCCGTTTAAGAAAAAAACATTGTTAAAAACTGAATCATATTCAACTATTCCAAAATTTCAAATACGATTATAGAGAAACAAACAGCACAATCAACCAAACTAAGAACATAATTAAATACATATTATATAATAATTATTTTAAACAAAAATTATTACCGTTGCCGTTTATGGAAAAAATATTGTTGAAATTGAATCAGATTCAACCATGCCAGAAATTAAAAGAACGATTATAGAGAGAACCAACGATCACAATCGAACTAAAACAAGAATAAATTTTAAACACACATTACATACTAATTTATTACTCTAAACAGAATTTTATTACTGATGCCGTTTATTAAAAATATATTGTTAAAAACTGAATCATATTCACCATGCCAGAAATTCTTGACAGTCAAACCAGCACAACCTCTATTTTTCCATAAATTGCAACAGTAATACATTTTATTTGAGGGTAATAAATTAGTAATAAATGAGTATACTAATATTCCATTTGGTTGATGTGATTGTGCTATAGTGGTTGTGCCAGCTTGACACAGCTACTTTGCCATAGTAGGCAAGAAATACACTAGGAATAAAACCTATTTTCCTCCAGCGTGTACCACTATGGGTCGTAGACCAGGAATGCTATTTGAAAATAGTCAGAAAACACCAATTTTTTCCAACATTTTTACTTTCCTGTATACGTACGTATCTACGGAGTACATATGTAGCATAGGGAAAATTATGTAATGCTGCGCAAAAAAAAAAACGGCGAATTTTGGCAGAAAAAAATCATTCCCGTGCCGTACTCACGAAAAAATGGATAAATCCAGTTCCTAAATTAAGAAAAAAATCCCCTAAAATCCCCTGTAGCGCAGCTAGAATCCTGTTTTATGGATCCTTGATGTTATGTCCATAAATGAAAATCGCACGCTAATTCAACAATTTATTAATTAATTCATTACAAAAGTAGCTAGCCATACTGCCAGTCCGGGCAATCTCCAATGCCCTGCTTCGCTACACGTCCGGCTCCTGGACGTTTCGCGCTAACGCTGGCTGAGATCGTCGCCCCACGACGATAGACATCTGGCTGCTGGTTCTCTGGACTGGACGCGTACCGCCACTCGTGACTCTCTCGGGGCTCTCTCCAGACTGCACCAGGGGTGTCGGCCGGCTCCCTTTAAAGGGCCGATGCTAGGCGGTGAGACTCGCTCCACGCCTCGAGCCTGACAGACCGTGCCCACGGCTTGCCACTGCCGCCGCCGATTCCCGCCAGATCGCGCTGTCTTGCTGTTCGCGCGCCAAATCCAAGAGTTATGCGCGACGTGATAGGCGCGACATAACACTTGATACCGGTGAACACCTTGTGCCTCAACCATAAGTACGATTTTTCCAAAATAAATACTCCTCGGTCGATCTGGTCCCACTTGAGGCGCCGCGATTTTGAAAAACTTTCTTCGAATGTGGGGGTATTTTACATGAAGCTCCCCGGACATCTTCTGACCGGATCCGAAAACAAATTACCAGTTCAACCAGGAGGAGTCAAATGCGTCGAACACCTCGTATATCTCGATTGGTGAACGAGAAGTGGTCTAACTGTGTGACGGACGGCCACTCGGAGTTACTCAAATGCTATATAAGGATTTGTCCACTGTATAATAAATCTTTCTTGCAATTTCATATAGAGAAGAGGTTTTGTTAATTGTTATTTCATAGATTGTTTGATTTGAAATACACAGAGGTGACATAAGTCATGGGACAGCAATATGCAAATATACAAAGGCCGAAGTATCGCGTTCACAATGTATAAAAGGGAAATGCATGGCCAGAGCATTCATTTTGTACTGATGTGATTCATGTGAAAAGGTATCTGACGTGATTATGGCCGCACGACGGGAAACAAATTTTGAACGCGGATGGTAGTTGGGGCTAGACTCACAGGACGTTCCATTTTGGAAATCGTAAGGGAATTCAATATCCGAGATGCATAGTATGAAGCGTGTCGCAAGAATACCTAATTTCAGACATAACCTCTCACGCGGACCACGCAGTGGTCGAGGGCCTTACTGACCGAGAACAGCGGCGTTTGCGTAGAATTGTCAGTGCTAACAGACAAGCAACACTGGGTGAAATAACCGCTGCCAGTGTGGGGCGTACGACGCAGATATCCGATAGACCAGTCAGACGAAATTTGGCTTTAATGGTCTACATCAGCAGAAGACCGACTCGAGTGCCTTTGACAGCCTTCGCTAAAAGCACGACATCGCCTGCAGCGCCTCTCCTGGGTTCGTGTCCATATCAATTTGACCATTGACGACTGTAAAATCTTGGCTTGGTTTAATGAGTCCCGATTTCAGTTGTTAAGAGCAGATAGTAGGGTTCGAGTGTGCCGCAGATCCCATGAAGCCATGACCCAAGTTGTCAACAAGGCACTTGCAAGCTGGTGATGACTCCATAATGGTTTGGGCGTTTTTACATGAATGGACTGAGTCCTCTGATCCAATTAAAGAGATCATTGACTAAAAATGGTTATGTTCAGCCACTTGGAGACCATTTGCAGTCTTTCATGGACTTCAAAGTTTCTAAACAACGAAGGATGTTAATGTATGAATGCGCTATATGGCAAGGCCACAGTTGTTCGCAATTGGCTTGACAAACATTCTGGACAATTCGAACGAATGATTTGGACACCCATTTTGCCAGCCATAAATCCCAACGAACATTTGGGACATAACTGAGAGGTCAGTTCGTGCACAAAATCTGCACCGCAACTTTTTCTCAATTATGGATAAAGGGCATTGCTCAATATTTGTGCTGGGACTTCGAACGACTTGTTGAGCCCATGCCATGTCGAACTGCTATTCTTCGCCTTGTTTCTCTTCGGAGTGATGATCGATGTAGAGAAAGAATCGGAATATTAGGGATAGTTGGCCAGACTTATGTACGTAATATGAAGTAGGAGTGCTTACCATCTGGCGATAAATGCAGTTACTATTAGTCTTTTATGAGAAACTGCCAGCTCTTGACGGAATTGCTCGTCACTTTCAATTTTACTTCTTATTGGAAATGCATAACTGTGCTCGAAAAACTTGTAAATTTTGAAAGAATACCTTATTTACGAGGATGTTGATGTCGAGGAATATTGATGCCCGACTTGGTTTACTGTTTCGATTCGGTGGTTCAGACGATAGAGGAAACGAATTGTAACAGTAGGGACAGTGCACTAACACTGGGCGGTTTGTGTAAATCTGCTTATACAAAAGGAAACAAATTAGCAAAGGTCAAGTAAAAGTTAAAGTACGAGAATGTTGATATCCTCTTGCAAGTACGTTGTTCATATTTGTCTACAAACCGCAGTTATTGTAGTGGATCTTCTCGTTCTATAGACGACCTTATAGCGTACATGACACGAATAAAAAACTTTGCATTATTAAGAATACGTAACAATGTTTTCTATGATAATGTAGTACACTTTGTTTGTTTGTTTGTTTATTTAACGTCGCATCGACAACTGGGTCATTAGCGACTCAGAAAAAATACATTATAACAGTAATTCATACATGATTAATTGAGGTTTACAAATTCAGTACAATATACAGTAATTCACAATAATTGTTTACAGGATTGCAAAAAACGAAAGAGTAGTAACAATAATACTTAATGAGACATGCAAACAAAAAAAACAACAAAACATGATCAAAACAAAGTTCAAATTTGGCTGAAAATTCCACTCTCCTTATAGAATTGTAAAATTCTTTCTTGATACTTCTCAGATTCAAGTATACATTCCAAACTTGTGTCGTGAAGATATCTCTGCCTGATATGTTGGAAAGTAGGGCAATGATTGACTATGTGAGACAGGGACCAAGCCGTATTGCACAGGTCACATGATGGAGGATTGGATCCGTCAATCAGATATAGATGGCTTAGCTTACAGTGACCTGTTCGTGTTCTCGTTATGGCCACTTGTTCCTTTCTGTTGAGCTTTTTATTATGTTTCAGACTTTGAAAATTGGTTATGTTTTTATGAAGGTCGCTTCTTTTAAGCGTAGTCCATATGGAGAACCATTTTTCTTCTAATATTTTTCCAATATGTTTCACTAGATCTTGGAGTGTATTCGAAATTGCCAGTACAGTGTTTGGGATATCAGTTGTACTTCCACTAACTACTCTGTCAGTTTCCGTCTGCATTTCTGTATCTTGATTCATATTCCATACCAATATTACTTCTTTACCTAATGTGGTAATGCCATGATACAGTTCTTGAATTGTAATAATCATTTCACTAGAAGTTTCGTTATTGTTGATGCTTTTTATTGCAGTGCGGGAATTTGAGTATAAAATGAACTTTGAGTGGTTACTATTTTTAATAAGTTTCATGGCGGTCAAGATGGCGCATAATTCGGCAGTAAGATGGCTGGCATAGTAGTTAAGTTGGTGTTTCACCGATACATCTTTCGTTACCACTGTTGCTTCTGTTCCATGTGTAGTTTTAATTGCTTTGGCATAAACAGGATAAAACATGTCGTAATTGTTGGTCGGTGCAGAGTTTATCTCAGATGTTCCATTTCCTTGATGAGCGCCAGATGATAAGTCTACTGAGATATCCGAGATTATCCAAGGAGGGATTTTGTAATTTCTCTTCTTTTCTACTTTTCTGTGATCGAAATTAAGTTCTCTAAGTACTCTTCTAGTGTTTTCATACAAAGGTATAAAACGCGAATGCTCTATGTACTCTTGTTGTTTAGGATATATGTCCTGTACTATGATTGGATTGATGGACGTGGCTGCTTTTAAAGCATATTTGATTATTAGTTCCTCTCTGCGATGAGATAATGTGGGTTCATTTGCTTCAATCAGTATGCTTCCGATGGGACTGGTATGGAAACATCCGGTGCATATTCGGAGACCTTGATTATGGACTGTATCCAGTTTTTTGAGGTCACTTTTACCAGCAGATCTGTATATTATTGATCCGTAGTCTATTTTGGATCTCACAAGTGCTTTGTATGTTAATAATAGCAATTGTCTATCTGCTCCCCAGTTGTTGTGTGCCAGGCATTTAAGTATGTTGATTCTCCTTTTACATTCGTTAATAGTGTTCAATATGTGCAACTTCCAGGTCAGTTTAGTGTCGAAGTGCATTCCTAATATTTTGGTACTGGTGACAAAGCTCAGGATCTGATTACCAATTTTAAGCGTAGGTAAGTTGTTAATTTTCTTCTTTGAAAATATAATACACTCCGTTTTCTGAGGTGCAAATTTAAACCCTGATTTGAGTGACCATTCATAAATACTATTTAATGCGATTTGCATAATTTCTTGGCTTGAGTTAATATTTCTTCCTTTACAAAGCATAGTAATATCATCGGCGTATTTCCTAATGATAGTGGGTGGTTTGATTTTTTCGTCCGCGTCATTTATTGCTAGTAGGAAAAGTGTAACACTTATGATGGATCCTTGAGGTACACCGTTCTCTATTCTTTTCTTCATAGATAATGTTCCATTTGCTCTCACTTGCATGACTCGATCTTCCGTGAAATGTTTGATAAACTGAAACATGTTGTCTCGAACTCCAATTTCGCTCAACTTCTGTAGGACTCGATGCATCCATACCATATCGTATGCCTTTTCGATGTCCAAGTTGACTGCTAACACATGTTGTTTGTTGGCAAAAGCTTCTTGAATATAGGTATCTATGCTTACCAGGTGGGAGGTCGTTGAGTGTCCTGGTCGAAATCCAAACTGATTGCTAGATATTATATTCTTGTAATCGAGATACCATCTGAGCCGACGATTAACAATTTTTTCCAAAATCTTGCACATATTGCAAGTCAATGATATGGGCCTGTAATTACCACTTAGTGTTGGGTCTTTTCCGGGCTTAGGAATGGGGATCACAATAGCCGCTTTCCACACTTTTGGGAATGTCTTTTCTATCCATATATAGTTGTATATTTTTAGTAGTATATCTTTCCCTTCCTGTGGTAGATTTTTAAGCAGGATATTTGGAATGTTGTCTGGTCCGGGAGAAGAATTTTTGGAGGCGTCTAGTGTTGTGACAAGTTCTTTCATTGAAATAGGTAAGTTAAGGTGCTCTTGCATGTGACACGCTTCTGTGTTCACCATCAGCTGTTCTCTTTCTTGCTCACTTTTGTAAGTTTGGAAGGCTTGAGAGTAATTTTGAGAGCTAGAGTTGCTGGCAAATTTGTTGGCGAGCTCATTTGCGATATCAGCGGGTTCATTAATAACTTGGGCATTTTCGGACAGCAGTAAATGTATTTGATTAAATCTTTTGTTACCTTGTATGGAACTAATTTTTTTCCAAGAATCTTTAATGTTATTATTCACATTGATAGAGGATACATAACTTATCCAGGAGTTGGCTTTGCTTTCTTTAATTATTCTTCTTGTAAGAGCTCTTAGTTTTTTATATTCGATTTTATTTTCATTTGTTGGGTGTTTCTTGTACCGGTTGAACGCATGTTTGGACTGTTTAAGAGCATTTTTACATTTTTCGTTCCACCATGGTACCACGTTTCTTCTTTTTGTGGGTTTGATAATTTCTAGTGAGTCATTAGCTGCTGTTGTTATGACATCAGTAAACGATTTGATTATTACGTCAATGTCGTGTTCTTGAAACATATCCATTTGAGATGTTTTCATTCTAATTTGTTCCTGATAGTTAAGCCAGTTGGCTTTGGAGTAGTTCCACTTAATATTCTCTTGCAGCGGATTCGAGATACATGAAGAATCGCTGATAATCGTGAAAATGGGAAAGTGGTCACTGTCGTGAGGCTCATCCAGTGCATACCAATTGCATTTAGAGGCCAGGCTGCTGGAGCTGAGTGTGAGGTCAATTGCACTAAGCTGTCCATTATTAATATTGAAGTGTGTAGGTTGCCCGTTATTTAGTACTACCAAATCAGATTCTTCAATAATATCTTCCATATTGATGCCTCTTGAGTCGGTTTTATACGATCCCCAGAGGGTACTATGGCAATTAACATCACCTAATAGAATAAAGGGCTTAGGTAATTGTTTTATGATATCCTTCACTTCATTCTTTTCAAATTGATAGCTGTTGGGTATATATATGTTGCATATACATATGGAAAAGGGAACTTGTATTTGTATTGCTATTGCCTCAATATCGGATCTGATATAAAAGTGGTTTGCTTTTATATAATTTTTAACAAAAATAGCAACACCTCCACTTGCAATAGAAGAAGTTGATCTATTTCTATTGTAGCACTTGAATCCTTTTAATTTACCAGATTTATTTCCTTTGAAGTTGGTTTCCTGCACACATACTATTTCAGGTTTGTATTTCTCACACAAAATCTGTATTCTTTCATATCGAGGGTGAAAACCATTAGTATTCCACTGTAGAATATTCATCAAATATATTTCTATTTATTAAATTTAAACAGAAGTAGAAGTATCACTTCCTGAGTCTTCATTAAGTGGGTTACTGATTTTTAGTTTGTTTATAATTCTGGTGAACCTGTTTTTAATGGATCTTTCTGTTAGGAGAGGATATGTATTAGTCATCATCTGGATAATAGACTGAGTGTCACAGGGATAGTCTTTAGCTATAATAATAGGGTTTTTAGCTCCAAAGGAGTTTTCAAGGAAATTTTTAAATTGTATGTAATTGAGTGGAAATTGTTCAGGTTTTTCATCAATGATCTTCTGGATAGGCTTAATTAGTTCATCAATAGATTTGATTTGAATGTCTTCTTGTGTTACTGTGTTTTCACTTTTATCATTTTTAGTTTTTTTCTTTATCTTGATTGGTTGTTTCAGGATGTCATTATTAGTAGTTTTGGATGTGCCATTATCAGTATCAGGTTGAGAGGAAGATTCACTTGTTGAAGATCTTTTATTCACAATTGGTAAGTTACTGCTATTAACCATACTATGCTCATCTATCTGGTTCAAGTTGTGTTGTGGCACTTCTTGTGTTATCATTGCCTCCTGTTCTTGACATTGTTTTGAAGTGTCATTATTAGTAGTTTTGGGTGTGCAGTTATCATCATCAGCTTGAGAGGGAGATTCAGATGTTAAAGTTCCTTTATTGATAATTGGTAAGTTCTTGTTATTAACCATGCTATGTTCTTCTATTTGGTTCAGTGTGTTTTGTGACAGTTCTTGTGTTATCACTGACTCCTGTTCATGACTTTCTTTTAATTCTTGGTTAACATAGTGAGCATTTAAGGTGGAGATCTTGGTAGGGCACTGGTTGGCAAGATGACCAGCTTGTCTACAATTGAAGCATGCCATGGTGTTACTTGTAAAGTAAATCCTACAAGTTGTGTTGTCATAAAATATGGTCATTGAATCTGGTACCTTGTGAATGTCCTCAGGATCAATAAAAATCTGCCTACTAAAACTTATAATGTGTGAGAAACCAGGTTCTGTAACTCCTGCTTTGATGAAAGAAATGTTAGAATGATTTTGTATGTTTTTCTTGATTAGGTCTCTTTCAATTACATCGTGAGGTATGATAGGACAGACATTTGAGATGATAATTCTCTTTTGTTTACTTATTAGGGGCCTGACTGTTAAGATATGGTTTTGGATATTAATATTACTATGATTATCAGTTATATAGCCAGCAATTTCCTTACTGCTTAAGAAAACACATACTCTGTTGTTATAAATCCTTGATACAAACCTTATATTCGTAGAGTCAACAATTGTGGCTAGCTTATTTAAATAGTCTTTTATAGTAAGTTCTTCTTTTGATTCTATTACTATAGCTTGATCCTTGTTGGGGAATACATCTCTTGTAGCTACACTAGCATATGACTTCTTACCTTCTTGGTTGTTCGTCATGTTGGTAGATTCTTTGGTTATGTTGCTGTTGTAGTCACCATTTGGCATAATAAGTCCAGCCAGCTGCACACGCAGGCGGCTTGACTGTATTCTTGTAGTTAGTACAGTAGATTTTCCGTATAAATAGATACCTTGACACTTTACACTTCAAAACTCGTATCACAGACTTCGGTGCGGACACGCAGCGAGAACGATGTTGTCCCTACGGAATCCACGAGTCGAATGTAGTACACTTTGATTCGTGACATAAAAGAAAATTGATTCACGAGTTTAACTAGTAAGTATTTTCTGCTGCATCACTATTTCTGCACAATAGAGTTCACGAAAATCATATTTAATGTACAATCCTGCTGCGAATTAGTGTTATGATTCCCGTTCTTTTGAATTCAATTCAATGATGCATTATTTTACGTGGCGAGATTCAGGCTATTAAGACTGCTCTTCCGTCTGACATACATTTTTTCACCGTATAGTGGAAAACAAGTTATCTTTCAGGGAACGTAGCAAGCCATTTCAATTCACTTGAGCGACGAAAATAGATGATTTGAATGTAGCTCAGAAGTTTGCTTTAGGATTGAAGATCTTTTACATGCAGTAATCTCCAGCATGGAACAGTCTATCCCCCCCCCTCGAAATACAGAGTACGGTGTTTTTTTTTGCCTTGGAAATTCATTGTCAGGATCGAAATTTAACCCGCGAACAGCCCGATGCCGTTATATTTTCGAAGCCGCAAAAGCTTCTTTTGAGAGTACAAGAACTCGTTTAGTAATACTCTCTTTTGGACTCCCTTTTTTCAAAAGGGTAGTGTAATGTACTATTACTTCGTAATCCTACAAAGCACTTTCAACATTGTTTTTTGGAATTTATAATCTTCGTTATCCAAAATTATTTCACGTTCAATAGGATTCATCAGCTTTGCATTTTTTACAGTTTTAATTAATATTTTCTGAACTATGATTCGTTTCTGAGTTGTAAAATAATAAAAACATATCTGAAAAGTTTTAATTATTGAAAATTTCTTTGTATAAAAAATATACAAAATTCCAAATATTATGAATAATAATAATAGTATTTGGAAGCATACTTCAGAGAATACTAAAGAATAGACTGAAGTGCAGTCGATCGTACAACTTCTTGCCACGGTCGAGGATCCACCATCTGCAACATTAACAAACTAAGAAAGGATTCCCCGTTTAAGACAGTGACAAACACTGAAGTTATTCCCTAGTTAGGAAATTGACATGTCTAAAATTGAAACCCGGTAGATAACGCGACAAATAGTTGTCGGTAGGACTGAAAAAA
>JAHLJT010006984.1:0-5000 GCA_031308135.1 Acheta domesticus
AATAAAGGCAGTAATTGTGCTACTATTTTGGCTGGGTCTGTAAAATCAGGGCACTCAAATCATGCTGAATTGTGGAAAGTGGGTAATATGGATATTGAAATTTTCCAATGTACTCTGAATCTGAAAAGATTTCAATTTCTGCTACGAACATGAGTTTGGATGTGACAACACGCGCAGACCGGCAGAAAAATCAACTCCAAATATTAAATGCTTTCCTGATGATTCTCAGAGTAGTTTAGCAATTAAATTCTTAGTAATTGTTTAATTACACGCAAAAATTCGTAATAATAGAAGAAGAATATTATATTAATTTATTTTTAATAATTTAGCATATATCATGAAAAGAGTGTGGGGGTCTGGAGACACCCCACGTACCAATTTTCTTTCAAAAAGTCATGTTACGACTGCCGGGTTAAGCATGAAGATCAATCATTTAACTTATAATGCGTCGTTTCAAATTAGCATTAGGCCATAAGCATCTTTTTGTTATTTCAATAACAGCGTTATAGAACCTTTATCCGTTCTTCCTCGTCGCCCGCACGACGCTTCACGTTCGACGTCGCCACGTAGAATCTTGTTGTCGCTGTAGTCCAATATTCATTCTCGAAGTCCACGAGGATCCAAGACCAAGTCTAAACTTCTTCTAATCACATTAAAAACACTGCCTACCCACTTTATCTTGCGCCTCAGGTGAGCACCTATTCCACTAATTACTTTCCCAAAATCATAATATCCCTCTTACCTAACCTGCAACCACTATCAGTGGAAAAATTTTATTAGTCTACACTTATAGCTCCACAGCGAAAATATTCTAAGATCACTTTCCAGCATTCACTCCCACGAAATATCACAAGTCTCAATACGTATTACTCGAACTTAACACAGCTCTCAGCGATCCGTTCACCATCACGACACGAGACGGAATGAATTAATATTCCCCTAGCCAACCATTGAACCCTCGCCTTATTTTCCTTTCCATTGTTTTTCAAATTTATCGAAACGTCCGTTGACGTCACCCTTCCTGTCCCATTTCTGAACCAATTACAATCTTGTGGTAACTACGGTGCAACCCCGCACCCGCTTTAAACAAACTCATATCTCGCGTTGCTACGGTGTCACACTGCATGTTTGCACCCTAGCAACCCAGCTCTAACAGTCACTACGGTGTCACTTACGCCCGTCTTTGAACGAAACCACGAGCGCGTTACACGCGGTAACTATGGTGCATCCCGCAACTGTCTCAGAATGAACTCGCGTTTTTTTCGTTTCTACGGGCCACCTGCGTACCTGCACCATATAAACCCAAGTTTTTTGGTGATATCTACAATATTTCGTCCTTATTTGCTTAAACTCAATGTGTGTTATTATGGTATGTCACAGTACTGTAAACATTCATTTGTTGAATATTGTTGACGATTTAATCAAATTCGTTAACTCTTTGTATTTTACAATCGGGAAAGGGGTAGCTGGGGTTGTGGATGTAAGTGCTGATTTGGGGGTGTGGTGGCAAGACTGGGGATGAGATTGGGAATGAAGGAGTCGAGCAATGCGGAAGTTGGAAAGAGGTGAAACCCGGAGAAAGGCGCGCGCAACTGAGAAGAGGAGTGGGAGCGCGAAAGATGTGAGGCTGAGAGACTGCAAGGAGAAAAAACTCGGGTGTGATGTGCAAAGATATTGGTGTTAGCGGGAATGCCAAGGCCCGTGTTGCGCCGACTCATGAAGCTGGAGATGGCGTTCGTGGGAGTGGATTTTGCTGCAACCCAAGAACGCTGGCATCCGTCGCTCGTGTTTTTGCGCCGAACGCTTTCAAATTACCCCGAGGAATTAGGAGCGGGAGATGCGCAGCTCCAAGTGCAAATAAGGCGGTTTTAGTCGACGCTTTCTCCCTCTCAAACAAGCGATTCCTTGACAATCCGAAATTTAATTCATTAGTGTCTCGTTTCAGGACATTTCCATCTGGAGGAGGAATAGGTTTTCGTTATGGACTGCCCTGGTGAATTTTATAAGATGGAATAAAGTTTGTCTCGCACGAATTATTATAGAATGTGTGTCATCACAAGTCATCTTTCCTAGAAGATATTAATAGACTGTATTTAATAAAAAGTGTTGCGCTTAATAATGAAGTAGAAAAATAATAAGAATGCGTCTAATAATCTTTAATAATAATTTCCATAGCACGGAGAATTTGAAAGAAAACTATGTAGCCTCTGACCAGTGAGAGGTTTCTATAGTTTCGTTAGATACCAAGATCTCTGGAAAGTACCCAAAACATCTATAATAGTAATCCACAGTGCGCAGAAATTGAAAGAAAACTAGGAAGCCTCCAGCCATGTGAGGGGTGTCTACGGCTTCATTAGATAGTGAGGAATTCTGAAAAAATCCCAAGACATTTCTAATTTACAATGTGCGCAGAAATTGAAACTTTTGCACACTCCTGTCGTTTGAAATTTGTTTCGTTCCGAAACAGAGAAATCCGAAAACAGAGAAACAATTTGGAATTTGAGTGGAAAATGAACATTTCTGATTGTATTATTCCGCATGCACTTACACTGCTCGTACAAATTTAATTTTCATATTCAGTGCATCACTGCTTACGACACAGCTGAGGTCATATGAGAAGAAGGCTCCAAAAACGAGACCTTCCGCCATTAAATACATGCTACTCACGTGTTGTTTTATGGAGCAGCGAAGGAGTAGTATGGAATAGCCTATCCCCTTTACACTAGAGGAGTGTAGAGGAGATATGCTACAAGGTGACGTGTTCATTTATTTCACATTATCGCTACACATACCAAATAACAGAATCATTAATAAACACAAAACAGACAAAGGATTTGCTTTTCAAACAACTTTCCTGCTCTTTGCAGAAGTATTACACAAGGCAGAAATTTTAAAGAAAAATAACATGAAGTAAGTAATCTATATATTCAAAAGAGGATGCTGGTATATATATATATATATATATATATATATATATATATATATATGTGTGTGTGTGTGTGTGTGTGTGTGTGTGTGTGTATGTGTGAACTAAACTCCGACACCGTGTAACCAATCTCCATGAAAGTTGGCACTTCTACGTGTTTCTTCACAGAGAAGGTTTATGTGGTGTAAATCTGTTGTAACTCCACTACATGGCGCTGTAGAATAAACTAAATATTTACGTCAAATGCAACCCGCAACGCATTCGGCTAGATTCTTAATCTATGTCGTTAAATAACTCCTATACGATGCGTTCGATGGCCTTAACAACTAAAATTTTGAGGCCGATGGCCTGAAAGAAACGTTTCTCACACCGTAATCTACAGGATGAAACCTTCCTGAACATTCTATTACATTTTTGTTGGTCTGGCGCTTCCTGGCATTACCTCATCTACTCAGAGATGTGCAGAATCTGCAATTAAATGTAAATGAGAAGGACAGAGAGCGGCAGAGACAGACAGAGATAGGGGGAGGGAGCGAGAGTCAGTGAGAGGGTGATGGGAGGGGAAAGAGGGAGATGAAGGGCAGAACGTCTGCCGGGTTTTCTTGGTAAATAATAAAACACCTTCCCTTCGACCTTGTCATGCCTGTTTTAAGCTGTCTAACCTTCTAGGTGAAATTTGTTTACGTCTGTCGTGCATTCAAACCCGCATTAAGAATGCGTATTGCCGTTAAACACATGGGTAAAGTTAGGTAAAGCTTCCATCTATATTATCGATAATATAGTTTCATTTAATTTGTATTAATTTTGTATACCCAACGTGTTTATATGATTTTCAAGGAGAACTTATAAAATATTATATGCTTTGATCGGAATCTGAAATTTCAGAACATTAATTGTGATGAAAATGTATAGATCATCATTAATTTTTTAATTTACAAACATTATCAATTTAGTTTAAGGTAAAATTTACCGACTTTATTATTAGAAAAAATTGTTACATCAACTAATAACACTAAGGAACACGATCTTTTACCTCTAGAAAGGTAGATTGCGCACCATACTTTTATACGTAGATTACGAATATCACAATAAAAACGTCACATCACGTCTCAGTTTTTAAATATACTGTTTATTTATACTATATCATATTGTATTTTGTTATTAATGCAAATAATAATAATAAAATTAATGCAAATAATTTGATCCTGTAAGATATGCCCACATACATTTTGTCAACGGCGTTTGTGTTGATATTTATTTTGCTTATCGTGTATATTAAGTTTTATATTTAATAGGTGTTTAGGGTTCAAGAGATTAAAATATTTTATTTTCGAGTGAGTAAAATAGTTAATAATTCAATTTACTTTCGAATGGCATGCATTATCATTTATCCATTAATCATTCGTAGAAAACATCGCGACATGTTTAAAAATTACACGAATTTTCCAAATGTTCATGTAAAAAAATTAATTATAAATATATGGAAAATATAAACAATACGGAGACAATTTTTATAAAATATGTATTCTTTATCCTATGCTCAAATGTATTAGTCTTAATGTGATTTTTCTCAACGAGACCAATGAAATACATTTCAGTTTCATGCAAATTGTATTGAGAGCGAATTAATATTCCCAGCAGAGAAAACAGATGTTTATTCGGTAGAAAATATTGTTATTTGTGTTACCAATAAAAATGGATATAATTATAGTTTCATGTTTATAGTGGATTTAGGGTGGTTATATAGTGGTTTATTTTCATGTTTTTATTTGTATCTCTACCATAAATTAAATGTTTACATCTTTATCTAAGATAAAGGGACTGGAAGGAGAAGAACTTTTCTTCAAAAGGTAGGACTGCGGTTGGTTCTTGAACTGATCCCGTCGCGTTGCTGGAATCGACTGTGAAAAACGCGAAAGGACTCAATCAGATCTGGGGAACGGGTCTGGAAATGGAGTCCACGCTCCTTCGAAAGGCGAGTTCACTAACAGTCCATCCAAAGGAATCGACGTTTTCACAATAGCTTTCGTGATTGGATTGTTATCGTATCTGCTGGGCCAGAGTGAAAGTCTCC
>JAHLJT010006984.1:10000-29064 GCA_031308135.1 Acheta domesticus
GAGTAAGATGCCTTTCCAGTCCCAGAACACTGTGCACATCATTTTTCGAGCTGTCAGGATTTGGTTCGGCTTAACCTTTGCTGGGGATGATGTGTGCCTCCATTCCATTGATTGTCGCTTACTTTCAGGGGTGTCGTAAGAAACCCAAGTTTCATCTCCTGTGACTATCTGTGTCAGAAATTCTTCGCCACTTTCAGCATAACGGGTCAAAAACTGAAGTGCACTACCCATCCGTTTTGTTTTGTGTTGCTCAGTAAGAATCTTTGGTACCCAACGTGAGCAAAGTTTACGAAATTTCGGTTTTTCGGTAACAATTTCATGCATTAGTGATCGTGAAATTTGGGGAAATTCCATAGCGAGAGCACTAATTGTAAACCTTCGGTTTTCCTGAATCTTGTCATCAATGGCGTGGACCAGTTCTTCTGTAACCAAAGATGGGCGCCCACTTCGTTCTTCATCGTGCACATCACTACGTCCGTGATTGAACAGTCGGACCCATCTTCTCACCATTGAATCACTCATCGCATTTGGTCCGTAAACATCGCAAATTTGCCGATAAATTTCACTTAGTTTCACTTTCCTCGCATTTAGAAAACGAATCACAGATCTGATTTCACAAGCGGCGGGAGTTTCAATCAACACCGACTTTGTAAACAAGCACAACAAAGCGTACGTGACTGACAGCGATCTCCAAATGGCTCACGTTTTTTCTTGATACAGAGTCTACCGCGCATGTGCGGAACTGCGATCGCAGCGCCGCAGCGGAGATAAATTGAAACGGAACTTACTTTCTGGACGTGCCTCGTAGATTGGTTTTATTCAATTTATTTAAAAATTAAGGAAATATTTGTGACGCATTTAGGAACCTGACCGCTGAAGTTTTTGGAATGACATGTTGTGGATTTAGGAAAGTATGATATATTACAATTTCTGTTTGTTTTTTAAAGGATAATGACGGAGACCAGTTGGGAGTTTCGAGTTTGTTCTGTGTGGGACGGTGGCCCGCTGAGGACATACCTGGAAGCTTGAAACCCCGTAAGTCGACGAGTAGGTCGTTGCCAGTTCTCACGTTTAAGGGTTGGGGGAATCCGGACGCCTCTTTTTAAAGTACACTACACTTACGGGACTAGTGATCTTAGCCGTTTACGCGCCCAGAAACAATAAATTTATCAATGCAGAGCTAGCCTGGGCAATGTCCCTCACTAACTTTCGTTCCTGCCTAATTCAAAAACAAGTCATCTTCACCTATTACAAAAGACTCCTCCCCGAACTTGTGATGTATGTAGCACTCTTACTTTGGACTACATCATTGAGTCATGCCCCAAGTTTTCCTTAAGGCCGTCCATAAAATTACGTAACGCAAATTTCGAGTATTTTCAATACCCCCTTCCCCATGTAACGCACTTCCTATCTTTTTGTAATGCTGCGTAACGCTGTCTCAGATCCCCCTCCCCTTTTAGCGTTACGTAATTTATGGATGACCCCTTACAGCGAACAAATCTCTTGTGGGGACTGGACGTTGGTGCACTATTGTATTCCCCCGCCCATGAAAATCAAGTGATTAAGTTTTGTAAAAGTATTGGTATTATGTCGGAAATTTGATCTATCATGTTAATTATTGTGAACAGTATTGTATTGTATTATTCAAGAATTGTTATATTGTAACTGTATAGTGTTGTATTGGAGATATCAATTTAACCTTGCGTAATAGATATTGTAATTGGTGTGGTCGCTAATGACCTTGTAGTTGATGCGACCTAAAATGAATTAAATTTTAAAAAATAGTCCTGTTGTCGAAATAACTCCCCTCACACTCCCTTCGTATCTAGCGATACCAAGGCTCAAGAAAACGTGAGCGGATAATAGAATGTGTATTGTATTATAATGAGTGAGTTCCAATTTACTATGTCGAGCAATACATTATATGATTATCACAGGGTAAATTATGTCATGGAATCAATATTCATTATTATGCAATAATTATACATAGGCGTATCAAATCGTACCCGGAAAAGCTACTTGCCCGATTGGCGGAAATACATGCGCGGGCAACTTCCTTTTACTCCGTTCGCATTTCCCCTCCAAAACCAGAAAGGGGTGTGCACGCGCAAGTTGAAGAACGGTCAAGTGACGAATAGTGCTGCGTACACAAATATGTTTGTCGGACCTTATCTATCGAACAACCGAAATTTGAATAACTAGCGTACACGTACGAGAATTCTCGCATTTTAAATTTCTTCCTCTTTCCTATCTTTCCTTTTGAATATTAAGAGAAGTTCTTAACGAAACCTTTATTTGTTTAAACAAATTAAAAAGGTAACTTCCAATGTAGGGGAGAATTGTGTCAACTGGTTCAATTTTTTAAACTAGTTCTAAAAGGTTATTTACTTGACCATTATACGCGAAATTTCGCATGATATTTGAGAGAGGCTTTCTCCTTATATTGTGGGAACAAACAACATCATTGTGCTAGCAACTAGATTTATCCACTTTTTCGTTACCAGGGCCCTATAATAACAATTTTTCTGCCGAAAATCCGCCTTTTTTTCGCGCGCCATTACTTATTTTCCCTATGCTATACGTACGTAGTATACGGGAGGGCTCCTTTTTCTAATGTCCCATGGGCTTCAGGTAAAGGCCGACCTTTCCGGCCTTTGTAATTACGAGTATTACTGAGACCGTGCAGGTAACCTTGGAAGAGTAAGAGAAAACAATTTTTATAACTGAACACTTTTATTTTTCAAAAATTAATTGACCTAAAACACAATTTTTAAACACTGTTCTGAAAACCGTAACTTCTGGAATGTTTGGAACCTAATACTGGGAATTTGTATCGTTGAGGTTGATGCCGATGCAGGGTAGTGTCTAAGTGTATTTAATATTTCTGAAGTATGATCCATTGTAATATGGCTTCAGAGATGAAGCATTGACATATTTTTTAATGCTGATTAATTGTTGCTCCTGTAACTCACCATGATCATTCTCATTACAGCCGTGTTTTGTGTACTAGTAGAATGTTTCTTATCCCTTTTGCTTTCACTACTTGAAACGCAATAAATGGAAACAGCGCACAAAATATCAGATGAAACGAAAAATTAACTGCAACTTAGTTCCCATAACTATGAAGTAAGGAGGTAAATGTGATAATCTCAAACAGATAATCTTCGTGGTGAATGTCAGTTTCGGTTGGTTGATGTCTGAAGAATTCTGAATCGCTATTCAGAATTCGCTCGGTATCGAACCTAGTAATTTCTTTGACTCCGTTCTTTGTACGTGCCTCCATCATCTCGGATATTTTGAACTTATTATATCACGTTTATCTACGCCATCCTATTTCTTACGTAATCATTTGCTATCATACAAATTATCATTAGGCTGAAACAGCATCTCCCGAATATAATTTCCATAAATTCTAGTTTGGTTTACAATAGCCGCAGCATATGTCGGAAGGCTGAGATAAAAATGATCGTAACTCTAAACTCTTCCCCCTGCAACCAACGACCCGTTTACTCTGTGAAACTGTTCTCTTTGGTGATCGTTGAGCGGGATCAAAGACGTGTGTGGTGTGGCAACGACGGGTCGCCTATTATTGACGTACGTGCACGCCATCCGTTACATTCGCAAAGAAAATAGAAAAGAGGAAGAGATGGTACTCGAACAAAAGGGAACAAGTGAAACATCTGTTCAATATCCTGCTCTAAAGGTGTTGTTTTGCGAAGTGCTTATCAAAAGAATCTATCATCGATTGTATTGTAGAACTCAGGAAATATATTGAAGATTTCACTCACCATGACACAAAAGAAGAACATTACATTTTATTGTGAAATGAGATTTCTTAGACAAGTTTCTGTTAGTAAATAAAACATTTATCTTTTAGTTGATTAGTTGAGAAGAAAACGTAAACAGTAACGATACAAGTTTTGAAAGCATGGTCTGGAAGCAAACCTTCCTAAATTCATTCGCATTTCACACTGTATTTTTTGTGACATAACTCGAAGTTCACTTCTGATGATTTTCCATTAAAACTTAAAATCCCGTGATGTTCTTTTTCAACTGCTGTTAGTAATTGAATGTCAACAATTTTTAGTTGTCATTTATTTCGCAAATTAGCGCGATAAAAACTGAGTGAAGGCAAATGAGCAATTCTCGAATGTAAACAGAATTAATGAAAAAGGGGGTAAGATACACATCAAAGACCCTCGGAGTGTTTCACATGCAACGTACTACATCTACGGGTTCAATTTTTGTTGCCAATAATTAATACCCTGCTTTCATTACGGGAAGTTTACGTAAATAATTAATTTGCCGCACATGCGCATTCTACGCCAATCGATAAAGGTCAGTCGCAAAACGCACAAAAGGTTCTTTAAAAGTGGCAGCATTTTCTCTCTGATTTTACAAATGTTTCTATAAGATTTTGTGAAATGAGCTCTGGATTAGCAATGAAATGAATAACCTAGTAACGCTCTGTATTCTTCGTGAATGGAGCAATTAAAGGATTAAATTAAGGGACAGCTTTGACCACGACAAAGTATAATCTCTTTACGGTTTCGTAGCCTATGTACGATCTACCTATGAAAAACATTCTGCTGAAGTGTAGGCTATTATTTCATCTATCATTCTGGTGAACAGATGTATTTCATTACAGACGTCCTTTCACTGTGAAACAATATTAGTAATTAAAGAGAAATATACCGAACCAATGTTTCCTATGAACTATCGAACGGACAAATCCGTAAACCTGAATCTCAATGAGAAATGGTCTTACATTGAAGATCATATTCCTCTAAGTGCAGATGCTACTTCAAACTGAAATGTATTTTCTTTAAATATTTATAATTTAGACAATTGTTTTCGAAATTGGTGCCCGACGGTACGTATGTTCGTTTGATGCGTCACTAATACGTTATTATTTCCTTTTAAGAAAAGATAATTCACTAAGAGTTTGACGTTTGCCATTACCATTAACAGATGTCAATTGCGTTGAAGTTTCTAGGTCGGACCCTGTTTGAGCCGTGGTGGCTTTCTCACAAACAAAAGCTGTTTTCAAAGTTATACTTACGGTTTCCTGACAAACGACAACAAAAGCATAGTATTACATTCCTTTTGCGGAATTTTTTTGTTGTTAATTCTAAATTTTCAATTTTTCTTTCCGCTTCTATTATTAGTCTCTCACATGTTTGTACAAAAAATACGTGTATTTGTATTTCAACTTTAGTAAGGAGTAATTAGTAATTTGTAACTTGACTTTCCGTCCTTATCACTGTATGCATTTAATAAGTTATTATAAAATTGTTAATATATCACACAATTAATGAATAAGTTTCTAATTATTATGAATTTTGTGCATGAATAAAAAATACTTCAAAAATTAATAATTGAATTTTTAAGTTAAACAGCCAAATCATGGTTAATTATTAATAACCCTGGCTTAAATTTCCCCCCTGAGAACATGCATGTATTTCACGCATTTAAGCTACAAAACTTGAAAATCGAAAATGCTGTATTTTGGAAAATAAATTTTGAAAATTTTTCATAATTTTTACAATGATGACGTTAAAAATGTACCTGAAACGCAATAAAATGCGTAATTTCTATTCTTTTGCACTTAAAAGAACTTCAAGGAATCTGGAAAATATGCAAACAAAATTTATGTAAATAATCTTATCATTACGTTTTACCTAGTTCATGTTGTCTGCAGAGGAAGGTCGTATTTTCACGAAAAATGGTTTTGTAATGATTGCATGCAAAATACCGAAAAGAAAAATATAAGATTGTATTTTTGATAGTTTAACTATAAAACAAAAGTTAAAAAAGTATTTATCGATAATTTGGAGATTATCGGGAATTTTGTTGGTCGAACATAAAAAGAATGGCCCATTTATTATTTAATCTCAGAACATTAATTACTCATTATACTCTGTGGTTATTCCTTGGCCCACTATGGCTTTCAGATTTCAGTGTTAGCCTTGTGACTCGATATTAAGGTATAATAAATTATTTTGGCTATTATGATCTAGAATGTAAGTTGTGTACTGCTGTTTTATCATTATTTTTCTATCATAATCTCAAATGGAAAGCGAAATACGTGTATACGTTTTGTGCAGAATACATCTTGTGCTACTGGTGTTAACTGGAGTGTATATCGATTTATTATTGTAAAGAATTTTGTCATTCTTACTTGTGACAAATGTTCCACTATATTTCATCTTAATCGTTCCACGGTGTACGTGTTTATTAAAACAAGAATGGTACAGAAATGGTTTAAAAGTAGTCACAACTTCATGGAAAAATGACACTACAATCGTTTTTTCAAAATGTAGTTCGTTGGGATAAGTTAGCTGCGTCTCAAATTTAGTTCTTTGGGATAAGATAGCTGCGTCTTGAAAATAATGTAAATACGTGACAGTAAATAATGCACCTGCGTCTCTCAAATGAAATTATTGTCCGAGGCCAAACTCTAGTCGATGACTATAATATGATTCTGATTGCTATCGAATTCATGCGATCGATCACATTGTCGTGTTTCAAGTCACGCGAGGCCACCTCGGCCATTCAATCTCAGCGAAGCACTCAGCGTCTCACAAGTGTTCGTTGATTACAAGTACATGCCACATACGAATGTATAATAATACCAACATCAGTAAAGTCTGGGGTAAACTAACGTCAGAACAAGCTTAAGTTTTGTGCAGAATTAAATAATTTAATTTCTCTCTCGTGTTGAAATTAATGCAGTAACACTGTGTTTGAGAATGTAACAGATTTCAACAACAGAATTGTGGGTAACAAAGTCACCAGAATCTTTTAATTGCATCTATCTTTTGCCAATTAATGCAATTTTTGCCATCACGAGTCCGCGCTGTCAGCTTAACGTCGCAGAATCATCTAGCGTTATTTGGAAACAGCTATATAGTATTGAAATATTGCAACCAACAAGCAAACAACTCACTGTTTCCATCACAATGTTGTCAGAACTATGTTAGTTCTACAAGTGCATAAAATATAATACAAAAGTTTTGTAAACTTTTATTAGAAAAAGAAGGCTGATACTCCGAAAAAAAAAAGAAATGCATTTCATAGGACCATGATTAGAGAAGAGTATACTAAATCCATGCAAAAATACTCTACTCATTACAAATGATACAGCATTTGGTGCGAAAACTAAATATTTTCGTGCAAGGATCATCATAAATTTGAGAATTATACGAATAACTCCTTTTCATACAGCTACTAGCAGAACCCGGCAGACATTGTTCTGCCCTTTATCTCCCTCAATCTCCATCTCCCCGTCACTCTCTCCTTCTCTCCCCCATCTCTCTCTTCGTCTCTCCGTCTCTCTGTCTCTCCCTCTCTCCGTTTTTCTCTCCCTCTCCGTCTCCCTCCCTCACCATCTCTGTCTTTCGCTCCCTCCGTCTCTCCCTCTTCCTCTCTCCGTGTCTCTCTCTCTCCGTCTCTCCCTCTCCCCGTGTCTCTCTCTCCGTCTCTCCCTCTCTCCGTCTCTCTGCATCTCTCCCTCTCATTCACATTTACTTGCTGATTCTGCACGTCTCTGAGCAGATGAAATAATATCGAGAATCGTTGGACCAGCAAAAAATCAATAGAAATTTCAAGATCTAATGTGTAGTTTAATGCCCTAGAACGCTTTTTTTAGGAGTTATTTAACGACATATATTACGGAGTTTTCAACCAACATGAGACCTGCGCCATTCTCTTAAATGACCTTCCGACTATAAAAACATGAAAATTTAGTGAAAATTGTTGGCGCCATTTTTTTTAGAAAATTTTCAAAATGTCCCAGGGGCTTCATGTAAAGTACCCCCAAAATTAAAATATCTGTTTCAAATTCAAGGGGCCACGGGATTATTCAGATCGATCGAGGAATATCAATTTTGGAGAAAATCGGCTGAACGGTTTAGCCTTTAGCGTTGTTCAGACAGACATTTTGCTTTCACTTGGTTTTTCGGTATCAAGTACCCACAAAACAGAGGTTCTGGCTGCACCAAGTGTTAGGAGATTTTGTTTCTTAATTTAGCAACTGGATT
Organism: Acheta domesticus; assembly: GCA_031308135.1. Lineage (NCBI taxonomy): Eukaryota > Metazoa > Arthropoda > Insecta > Orthoptera > Gryllidae > Acheta > Acheta domesticus. The sequence continues at coordinate 18,043 of JAHLJT010006984.1, forward strand.
GATCCACCTTTTCGATACCAGGGCCCTGTAATAAGGGTTTTTCTGCCGAAAATTCGCCGTTTTTCGGGCAGCATTACATAACTTTCCCTATACGACGTATAAACTCCGTATATACGTACGTATACGGGAAAGTAAAAATTACGATATTGCAAGAGAGTCTCTAATAGCACTATTCGCCGACAATGGCTTTCACATTCCTTTGCTTTCTTTCCCTCAGTGGTTTGTGGATCTTTCTTTTCACAATTGAAAAGGCAATGCAGGTACTGGATTGAAAACAAAATCATGAAATGATGTTCCTATTCTATTTAGTATATCAACGTAATAGGTATGGCATCGTAGTAATTATATAGTTATTATTGAAGAGTTAATAAACTGACATATTGCGAATAATTTCATAGGAACAAAGTAACGCACTTGTATTGTTCGTAGTTACTGCTCTATTATTTTCCGGTATGTTCATGAATTTATTTTCAAGGTGTTCCTATCTCATCAGTTTTTAATTGACATGAGAAATTATACGCGCTGTGAAAGGAGAACCCTGAAATTAGAAATCGGCGCTGCGTTGGCGCAGGTTGTACAGGAGTTGCCTCGAGGCGTAGGCAGCATCGGAGGAAATAACGCTCGTATTTTATCTTCCCCGAGCGCTGAAGTTGTGCCCGGTTGTCGACAGGTGCCCTGAGGCAAACTCCAAGCTGTTGGCTCTTCAACTCGCTTCTTCACGGGTTTCGGGCGTTATTTTTCGTCGAGGCATAAGACCTCTCGACTTTAATATCATTTCAGACTTGTATTTTTTCTGCCTCACCCCCTCGCCAACGTCATACAGTGGGCCGAAATGACACCAAATGCACGCGAGAGACTACAAATGCGAGCATATTGGGTGTGATTGTCAAGCAATCTTATCTTAAAATCTTTTCTATATTTAACTTATCGCCAAACACCGTAAAATCAGAGAGAGAGAGAGAGAGAGAGAGAGAGAGAGAGAGAGAGAGAGACAGAGAGAGAGCGAGAGCGAGCGGATTCGTCACTCACGGTTTGCCCACTTCCCTTCCACAAATTGAGATATATGAGGTGTCATTCGTCGCGTCTCGGTCTCCTGGTGAGGAACTGATCATTTGTTTTCGGATCCGACAGAAGATTCAAAGAAATTTGCAGAAACGTGTTTTGCGGATTTTTGCTCCGCGATCTTAGTGTGAATGCCGGGAATTAAACCAACGCCATCTAAATAGATCAATGTAGGTGGCGTTGATTAAACTCCAGAACCCTGAGGCATAATCGCTCCACGACGCCATAATTTTCTTTCACGAGGATAGTGTGACGTCGTCATGAGATGAAGAACACAGACACGGAGTTTACTGTACATATTTATTTACAATAGTTTATTGCACTATGTACACTCCTAAGGAACACTCCTAAGGAACGCTGCTCTCCCCAGCACTCCGACTCCTGAGACGAGCCGCCTCAGTATTTGCCAAGAGAACCCCAGCTCGCTGCCAAGAGAACCCCAGCGCCGCCCCTGGTCTCTTGTCCCGTGGCGAAAAGCCACGCCTCGCAAGACGCTGCTCGCGATCACCTCTGCACATCGCTACGGTCAACCTCGAATTGCCAAGGAAGTTTATTCCACCCGCCTTCCTTGCGAGGCATCACGTGACCGACCTCCCTCGCACAAAGCGTCATTTCCGCTCGAGATTTGGGCCGGCTGCAGATGGAGCCTGCCGTCCACCTGCAGACGATTTCTGTCGTCACACATCACTTGTGCGAACGGACAGCCCCCTTCTCAGACACGCCCCTCGAGAGACCCCGGGGGTCCATCCGCCCCTGCGCGGCACGAGAGGACCAACCCCTCCCGCTTGCACGACTTGTGCGGTCGGTCGCGCTCAGTGCTATGACGCTACAATAGCAACACTGATTATTGTCATCTTAAAGTGAACAAGTGAATCGCGCGGAAGATTTCATTTCATTTTCATCTGTATTACCGTATTTTTAAAAATAAATTTGCAAAAACCTACAAACAGTATTGTCTTGGAACTTATTAGTTATTATATTTGAAAAACTTCACGTGAATACCGAGAAAACTGTGAGAAACGCTAGAGAATTAATGAACGCTCTAACGTTCGACTTTCCACTTTTACGTTAAGTGTGCAAATACCGATTTTCAAATGAATGTGACTAACAACTTATTCCTATTAAACTTAACTAACACTTTATTTACAGTCGCCTTTTAATGTTTATATAGATTTGCTTACAAAACGATTAATAGACCAGTTGCTGAACGAGACTGAGTTTTAATTTCTTCAAGTATTAGGGGACGAAAATATGTAAGTGTTAAGCAAATCTTAGGAAGAATAAAATGTACTTTTAGAAGATTTTGCTACAGAGTTTTCGGAACATATTGAAAATGATCTGATATTAGGATTAGGGAATATTGCAGGAGAACATCTGAAAGCAGCTGAAATGTGCATTTTTTGTGCATATTAGCCCAAATGTGTTAAAAATGGAACTGTACTAAATTCCTAATTATTAGCATCAAGCTAATCTGCAAGTATATTTTACGTTGATTACAATTTTGAAATTGCAAAATTGTTCCATTTCATATCCTATATGGAGGTAAGCATACAATACAATTGGGTTTTGGGAATTTTTGACCGAGTGTGTAACAGTAACAGCTACTACGATTCATTGGTAAGTCCAAACTTGTTTTGTGGGTCCTTGTCACCGAAAAATCGATTGACAACGAAACGTCTGTCTCTCTGCCTGTCTGTCTCTCTGCCTGTCTGTCCTCTCTGCCTGTCGGTCTCTCTGCCTGTCGGTCTCTCTGCCTGTCGGTCTCTCTGCCTGTCGGTCCTCTCTGCACTGTCGGTCTCTCTGCCTGTCGGTCTCTCTGCCTGTCGGTCTCTCTGCCTGTCGGTCTCTCTGCCTGTCGGTCTCTCTGCCTTCGGTCTCTCTGTCTGTCGTCTCTCTGCCTGTCGTCTCTCTGCCTGTCGTCTCTCTGCCTGTCGGTCTCTCTGCCTGTCGGTCTCTCTGCCTGTCGGTCTCTCTGCCTGTCGGTCTCTCTGCCTGTCGGTCTCTCTGCCTGTCGGTCTCTCTGCCTGTCGGTCTCTCTGCCTGTCGGTCTCTCTGCCTGTCGGTCTCTCTGCCTGTCGGTCTCTCTGCCTGTCGGTCTCTCTGCCTGTCGGTCTCCTCTCGCCTGTCGGTCTCGTCGGTCTGTACGTCAGCTCTTCCTTCACTACAATTCTGAAGATCGGTTTTTTCTTAATAAATTCTGTTTTTTTATATACAGATCTTGAATAAGTCATAGAATTTTTTTGAAACTATGAATAGTTTTCGCATAATTTTGCGCGAAATAATTTGTATTTAAAACATTTTTTTCTTAAACATTGCTCCAATTTTTTCTTTATTTTTTTCTAGTATGCATCAAAAAACGCTCAAAATTGTGCTGTCCTGATTAATGGCAAAATCTGTATTTTCGAATTGCAATATTTTAACATTTCAGAACTACAAATTAAATAAAGAGATTTTTGCTTGGAACAAAATTTGTTGTAAAAATTTAGCTCTTTTAAAATTTTTTTTGTCCTTTTTTAAAACGGCGTAATTTCGTTGAATAGAAGCATTTATAGAAAAATATTTTTCTCAAAAATCGCTCCAAATTATTTCTTCAATTTCGGATAGAGCAAGGAACGCTTAAAAGAAAGGCGCCGGTCTCATTTTCGTTGAACTCTCTGAATTTTCAAAAATTGCAAATTTAGAAATAATGCAAGAAAGTACGTGCTGTTTGTAGCGCCACTAGTGAAATATTCGAATTAAAGGTGGGAGTTATTACGAACTTTTTGTTTTAATGGAGTGAGTACGTCAGAACGTAATATTTCTAAGGTAGATAATAAGCATTTTACTGACATACTCATTTTTCTAATAATATCTCTTCTATTCTTTATAATTCATACATCCATATATATGCGTAGTGTTTTCTTCATTTTTATTAATATTATTCTTCATAATGTGAAAGAAAATTTACATATTTTACAGAATAGCTGAATTGTTTACATCATCCGTCCTGAGCCGAAATCGACAAGCAATGCTCACAGCTGCTAATTCTTTACGGTGTAATATTACACTATACACATTTCTAATAAATTTATTCTAATCATGGATTAAATCAAAAATACTTATCATTCAATCCCTTAGTCAGTTGCACCATCCCGCCAAACATTCATGTTTCTATTTCTTATTTTCAAAGCTCTAGACGTTTTGAAGATCGAGAGTCAGAACCTTTGGAAGAGTTTATTACGTAAACAGAAATTCTGTAAAGTATAATTTTCTTACACTAGTTATATAAAGACACTAATTCTAAAATAACCCAAGGACATAACATCTGTAGGAAAAGTTTTTTTTCATAGTTCTCATGGTAAAACACATTTATTTTCATTATTAATTTCAGTATGATGTCCTTGTTAGGTCTCGTCAAACATTAGATCTTTTAAGACATTATTTGTCCAATCTTTTTAATATTAAGACAATGCTAGATACCACTTTTGAACATAATTTGCCAATATTGCCTCAACAAAATTATTATAACTGAAATCGACTGCACCTATATTTTTCATTATACTTTATGTAATCGCTAGGGATGAAGATCAGAAACAGTTGCATCATGGCCGAAAAGTAATGTTTTCCGGGTCTATTTTTTCATCCTCGATTCGGCTATGCTCTGCCTTGTTTGGCAAACCGCTCTTCCGAGCTCATTTGTTTTTTGACCTCGATACATAATAACTATTATGCGAGTCTTTTGTCTGTTTTTCGGGCCACTGTGCGCCAGCGCTGCGCGTGCCTGCTTCCGCTCCCGTGGCGCCGCTCTTCGCAGACAATTTCTTCTCGCGTATTCCCCCCACAACTTCTCATCCTTTTTTATCTACTTCATTTTTTTTTTCATTTGCCCCCCTCTCGTGTTATCTCGAATCTGCGAGTTTTTTTTTCGGACCCTGTTCCCCTTCCCCGACCTCCTCGACTTCCTACGATTCTTGATCTCGAAAGTCCCAAATCCTTCTCTTCTGCTTTGGTCGTGCCGTGCCTTAAAGAAAACACGGTGCTTGCGTACTGGAGTTTGGCTGTGCCAGAGAGTAAGGGATGAATACGCGGAGTTCCATTGTGGTGTTTGGCTCCTGGCCCGCTGCTGGACTTGCACTGGACCGAGACAAACCCCCGTGCGGATGTGGCTTCTTGTCTATGAAAACTTTGGAGGTTTTCCGTTTCGATCAAACAAAGATATTCAAACTATTGAAAGGATGATGTTGCTGTGTTTAAAGCTACAGTTGCATACTTTCCTAGAATTTAGAAATTGTATTTTGCATATTTTAAAAATATACAACAATTAAAAATGATAAATTAAGGTATGTTAGAATGTGTTTAAAATACTCTCATTGAGATTTCTTTGTCCCAATCTTGTGTCCATCGTAAAATATCATAGACGTCTCTGGCGGATGAATGTAGGGTTCACGCTCCACCCCTCAATATTTATATTGCGTTATTACAAGGTGTTTATAAAGCGTTGTTATAAGATATTTAGAAGTGTTTATTATATAGATATTTATATAGCGTTATTAGACGATGTTTAATGTGGTGTTATTGAAGATATTTACACAGAGCATTCAGACTGCGAATGACATTATAATGTTCTCGTAAAATGTTTTATCATACTTTATTGGTCAAAAAGACCAAAATGCTTGAGAAAAGAATACTGAATATGTTCTCAATGGACGGCCTAAACCGACATTTCTAATTACCACTAATACTCTTATCGCTTTTTCCGTGACCATCGTTTTTCTGTGGCAGCCGTCGTTTTCTAACGTTTTCTGTCAGTGTAATATCGAAATCATGACTAGCTTCAACATGACTGTTGGTTGAGTTATATAATTAACGGACGAATGACCCGATCATACAGAAACGTTTGACAAGTTTTTAATATTTTAAAACAAGCAAAAGCTATCTCCTGTTGCAGAGCAATAGGAAAAAATACAGAAGGCTTGGCGCATGGCGCTAGACAACCCACGTAGCTGGAGATTGTATCGCGCGACTGAATTTTTAACAATGACTTTACCTTTTTTAATCAATCGAGTCTACCTGCTCAGTGAAAATCAATGAAAAAGTTGTGTTTTGAAATAACACACTTTCTTTTACGTCCCTCTCAAATTTTATGGGCATAGACCCAAAAATGAATTGTATCCAATTCTAAAGAGTGGAGTTTTGCTTATGCAACTATAACAGGGACACACTAAAAGTGATGCGTAGTTATTTGGTGTCTTGCTGTATTTTTTTGGCCATAAAATCTAGACAATGATCATGTTTTCGAACACAGTTGCCGGTGACAATCATCTCCTGATATAATATCCTAACAATGAAATACGTAGTAAAAAATATGTATATACTAATCGAATAGTGTTCATAGAATGTTTGTAGATATTTTTGTTGATAATGATGATTTTCTATCAAAATATCACAAACGACATCCATAGGTCTCCTATAGACGTTAGAGGATAATTTGAAAAGTACAGGCCGTCGTAGCGACTCTCGTACTGTGACGGTATGCGCAGTAATTCTTAGATTCCAATTATGAGGAAAGAAAATGTTGTGTTCTGTTGACTCTTGTATTGAATTATTGAATTCGTTAATTGAAGTAAACGCTGTCAATAGACAATCGCACCAAATGAAAGTACGTGCAATAATACAATTTTGTGGAACGCGAGGAACTTCCGGCAGCAAGTGTTGGCCGCAAACTTCCGGCCGCGAGCTCAACAGGTCCTTCAGCAAAGCGGCGAGACATACTGACTTTCCCCAGTCAGTTCACAGTAATACTCCCATGCACATACGCCGGGAGCCAGCAAAAAAAGTACGATAACTGAAAAGCTAAAACGTTTGAGAAGTTAGGAAGTTGTTTTGAAAATAGGGAAAGGCAAATATGGTGCCCTGTAATGTCGGTGTTAGCTGCACTATTTTTTTAATGTGACGGAAAAAAAATATTCTCTTGAGGAAATAGCACACCGCTAATTATTGTACATTGTTCATTAATTTTTTTATTTATTTACACAGATGTTGAATACATAGCGTAGTGTGAAATTAACTATACATATGGTTTCATCTCTTAATAGTTAACTTAATTAAAAACTTAAAACTAATACAGAGGTTGAAGTTAGCCATCGGGCTCCTCTAGTCGGGATCTTTCGGAGAATTTCTTGAGGAACAATGTGAAGAGAACTTATTTTGTATTCTGGTTCTATGTGATGGGTATTTGCCGAGTCCGTGAACAGATAGTGAAGGGATCTGGGATATATTTGAAAAGAAGTTCTTAGCAAGATAGGTGATGTGATGGTCTATAGTTTCTGGGTCGAATTATTTATGTAAATGTTTATTGGGTGACATACCAGGGAGCGTTTGAAAAGATTCTGAGAAATTTGATTTTTGTACTATTTGCAGTTTTCTTTCTTTGGTTATCCTGCATTTAACCAGATTGGGGAGGCGTATAGTAGACAATAGTAGACAGGGTCTTATTATTATGGCTTTGTAAATTTGCAATGCTGAATTCTATGATAATGGGTTGGATCTGTGTATTAATGGCTTTATTTGTATTAACTTGATTATGCCTTGAAATGATTTTGGCATCTATAATCCTGCTTCCAATTGATTTTTGTGTCCATTTTCAGTCCTAAGTAGTTCTGATTAGTTTATTGAGTTCATATTGATTCGACATTCTGATTGGTTTATTGAGATCTGATTGGTTTATTGAGATCTGATTGGTTTATTGAGATCTGATTGGTTTATTGAGATCTGATTGGTTTATTGAGATCTGATTGGTTTATTGAGATCTGATTGGTTTATTGAGATCTGATTGGTTTATTGAATCTGATTGGTTTAAAGTTCTGATTGGTTTATTTGAGGACCTAATTGGTTCTACGTTTCTGATAGGTTTATTTCGAGGCAGCCTGTGAATTGTTTGTATTGTTTAGCATAATGGACGCGGGCGAGTGTGGTGAGTGGTGGTGAGTGTGATGATCTTGGCGGCCGTTTTTGTTGGATTGATTTTTGAATTTTGTATATTAAAGCCCAGCTGTCAATTTATGTAAGATACAACTGAACTTTGTTACTGCAATCAGTAAGTGAAGGATCGAGTTTATAGAAGGCTGTATCATCAAACAGTGCAATTTCAATTGCCAAATGTGTTTGAATTTGTTCGAAAATTATGAGCATGGGAATTATTATTAGAATGGGAGCATTATGAACACTCTCAGTTTCACGCTTACAAAAGTCCTTTCCAATCTTTACATTAGGCAGGTAAAAAAATAAAGGTATGTGACTCTGTAAATTGTAGCTGTGTCAAAAACAATCAAGCATTACTGATTCCCATTGCACTGCATGAGTCTGGGGACCGCGTATTCCTCCCACCTCAGCCGACCTGACCGCTGGAAACAGTGACTCTCTCCGCTGGAGCCGTCTTCATGGCGGCTTCCTGCCCTCTGCTCCTGAGCTCCTCGGGCGAGTCAATATAATCAGTAAAATAATTATATTAATTAAGATCTGGAGTTCTTGAAAGCAAACTTTGTAATTAGATGCTTCAAGGGCGCTAACGAGAATCTTCCGAGTATTTTTCTGTCTCTCACTCCGAGAACACTTTCTTACTACCTCTTCCTGGACTTTTAAGGGAAGTGCGAGGGAATTTTGGAGCATTTTCGGTTGCTCGATTACCTCGCCCCGTCGGTCGCCGTGGAGCAGACTGAGCTTGGAAGTTGTCTTTGGAACATTGTTTTATATTACAATGTCAACGATACATTCTTTTGAGTATCTTGCAGTTTTATCTTTCTAGTTGTGAAATAACTTATACCTAAATTATTAAATGTTTATTTTGATGTACCGAGTTCAAATTTTTATTTGATCATTGAATTATAACGGCAATTTGAGATATTTAATTTGAGTAAGCACTATATTTGTATATCATCGATATATAATCTTAATAGACAAAGTTCTTGTCATCGAGTGCCTGTTCCCCATCGCATTATGGAAATGAATAAAGAAGTGATTCGAAAGTTGGCTGACAGAAGTGCCATTTCTTTTTCTTGTCGTCAAATATGCATTAATAATGAATAATGTTTTTCAAAAACTACCGAAAATGTATTATCACCTGCACAACAAGTAGGTAATGAAAAATATTTTAGTATTTATTAGCAACTTAGTTTCTAAGAGGCTCCACCGAGACATGGAAATGTTAACTTCGCTTATATTACCTCTAAACCAGGTGTCTCAATGCGCAGGTACGGAGAATTCGAAACGGTTTCCAGAATACAAGTAACAGGGAACGTTAGTGGAAACGTAGCGAATGGCGCCCCTCGATTCTTGCCTCAAAACTGTCAGAAAACATGTTGAACAAAAATCCGATATCACAGTTTTTTCTTTACTAAAATGAGACTTGAAAAGATCAATCATATGCCGTTTGTTCTTGTTGTATATTCTCGGTTTCGTAGAAGGGTAATCTTGTTTTAATTCTGAAAACAGTACGCACAATTTCATTCAGCCCCTTTATCTTGTTTGTGCATCACTCACTCGTTATGTGCTCATTAGTTATGTCACAAAAACTATTTATTATTACATATGCACTTATGTATTTGTGTTTGAAGGTCAATAATTTCCATCTCAATCACTGTTGTGTCCCATATTTTTTTAAATACTTTTAGTAAATTAAGATATTTTCAATTGAGATTGGGTGTACACACTTTTCATTCATCGTCATCAAATAAAGCTTTTTTGTTATACATTTTTTTAAAATTATTGTATTCCCAATATATTATAATAATAATAATCATAATAATAATTATAATAATAATAATTAATACGAAGCACTACAGCAATTACTTGTCTGCCAGTACTGTACAAAGTTATAACTGCAGTCATAGCTGACAAAATGTACAGACATCTAGATGAGAATCATGATGCAAGCTGAACAAAAGAGGATGTCGTAAAAGGCTCTTATGGCTGGTACGGAAATCTTGCTACTGAATAAAGTCATTTTGAATGATGTAAAGAAACGCAAACGTATTTGGGCATGGCTTGGATTGACTACCAAAAAGCCTTTGATAGTGTACCACAACGATTGATTTTGAAGACTCTGGAGATCTGTCGATTTCATCCTAGACTAATTGAATTTTGCAAGGCTAGTATGAAGTCGTGGAGTACCAGGTTTACGGATCACGCGGAAGGAAGCAGTATAAACCATAAGTATTCAGATCAACAGGAGTATTTTTCAAGGAGATTCACTATCCCCATCTGCTGTTTTGCATTATTTTGAATCCCATTATCTAGACATTTGTTGCAGGCGACTTTGTTTTATAAGCTCCATGGCGATGAAAGACCAGTATCACATTTGTTTACATGAATGATCTGAAAGTGTTTTGTTAGAATGAAGCGATTCTCTCCCAAATGCTGTCTGTCGTGAATAACTTTAGCAATGACAACTGGCATGAATTTTGGTCTTGACAAGTGTGCAAAAATCAATTTGAAAGAGGGAAACTGACAACTTCTGAACACTGAAATTGACACGCACACTGTGATTCAAGATCTTGACAGGTAAAACTTACAAGTATCTGGGCATGAAGATGTGAAACCATCTCGAACAACACAATGAAAGAAAGAATTCGTAGGGAGTATATAGGAATAGTTAGACTGTCCTGCAGTCCGCTCTGAATTCCAGAATAAAATATCTTCAATAGGTAGTTTGGCGTCACCTGTAGCCCGAATACAGTTTTGGACTAGTGACCTGGACTGAGCAGAAATTCGCACCATCGATCGAAAAACCAGAAAACTGCTAACAATGCTCATGTTTCCCCCTCGAGCAGATGTACCTAGACTGTATGTGTCACGTAAGGAAGGATGAAGAGGCCTCAGACAATTGAGGCCTCCTGGCACAACGCAATATTCGGTTGGGGAGTCTTTAGTCAGCCATCAAGATGAACCCTCCAATGAGGCATGTCATGAAATCTGACCGAGGAA
>JAHLJT010006985.1:0-17912 GCA_031308135.1 Acheta domesticus
AGAGACACTGGCACCAGATGTGCCAGGAACTTGCTGTTTATGGCTCTGCGCACTACTTGTCATTTGAACTCAGGTTCTGGAGGTAAGCAGGAGAATCTGGTGCATCATCCTGTGATCAAATACAGATAATGAATTTTTTCAACATTTAATACAAAGGCATTATATCATAAAATTTAATAATTTATACCTCTCGTGTTTCTGAATTTGATCCTTTCCAGAACCTTCTGATAAACCTTGAACTGCCAACAGTCAGCAGTTGTCAAAAATGAGGCCAACTGCTCTTGCACAACATTGACCTCTCCTTGATACATAAAGTCAATTAAAGCAACTAAGTCTTCAAACTTCACATTCCGAAATATGATAACGGGATGCTGGCATGGATTTTCCTGTAAGGAAAATATAAACATACTTTAATATTTGCTTGTTTAACAATATGAAAACATTTTCTGAAACCACATTACAAACAAACCTTAAACAGATCTCTGAAATATGTACTGCATGCTGAAAGTAGCATTTTGTGGGCACGAATACGTTTCCCTTCGCAACTAAGTGTCACATCTACTAAATCTTCATCACTCGAAGAGAATCAAAAGCTCCAGTAATATGACTTAGGTAGTTATTCCACCGAAGCGAAAATTGCTGACTACTCCCCATTTTCTCACTAAATGGAAATATTTTTCAATCAGAATAACACATCACAAACTTCTTCAAAACAAATCGATGGATGAAGAATAAACAATAAGTAAAAAAGAAAGGTTCTTCACTTTATTCTTCGTCAAAGTATTATTTCAACGTTATTAAACCAAAGTTTTACAAAATACTAGTTACTTAACCATAAGAATGACTTCAAAATAAATATAAAAGATTCTCCTCGACACCACTTCGTAGACGCGTTCAAGTCGCCGACTGGAATATCAATACATCAACATTCAAAATGGTGGACAACGAACGGCAAACAAGAACGTACAATTACGCCTAGATGTACACATTAAATTATAAGTAATGTCTCTTACGCAAAAACAGTTCCCGCAAGCTTCTAGAATACAAATACAACAAAGAGACTCAAAAGCGCATTATACGAAACAAATATCTTATTGAAATATGTTAGAGTTAGTATTAACTAACTCTAAATTTTGCAATACAAAGAATATCAATACTTACGTATAAAATTCTAAAAACAGTGAGAGTTAATACTGCTCATTAATTAAATCAAATGTGATCACAAGTAAACGACTCACAATACTTAAACAATTATAATATTCACAACTGACCGCAAAAACCATCAAGCTTTACCGATTACAGATCTTGATTTTATTGGGTTGGGTTGGGTGCATTGAATGCTCAAGCAGAGAAGGGGAGTGTGGATATTCGCAGGTCTTTCTCCTGTCATGTTGCCATATTTGTCAGATTGCATTTAGGTCAAATAAAAATGAGTCATAAAAATGCATTCGTTCGCTTCAGATTACGATATCAAAGCTTTCAAGAACATTTAATTTTCTCCAGTAACATAAATCACCTTAAATAGCTAAACGTATCGTATTTTCAATGTTTCCTCTCCAGCCAGCAAGGAGAAAACTAGCGGTGCTACAGAATGGCACAGACTTTCCCGTATTAGTTTTCTATTTCTTGGTCTCAGCTAGTTATACGAACTGCCACACGCCACTAGTACTCATGCCAGCTGCCATCTATCGCCGCCCAAATTACATTTTGTTGACATTTTCTTAATTTTTCGGTTTCCTAATGATAGAACGGAAATATTAATTTTAGAATAGTAAAGAACAGTAAACCCCCGTCCTAAATTGCAATTTTCTTTGAAAAAATTGCAGTTGTTTTTAAGAAAACGGCGTTTGAGCGCTACTGTAAATTCGAAATTTCAAGCTCTTTCAAAATCACTGGAAGTCATTTAAAGCATTTTAACTCACAAATACACTAGTGTTTACAAATTGCCGGAAATGTGCATTTTAACGGTGTGAGAGATCATTTAAAAATACATTTGTGTACTTTTTGAAAAAACAAAAAAAATTCAGAAAATGAACATGACGTCATATTAAAGAGTGCAATTAGCACTATCCGTTCGACAAGTTTGAAGAAAAAATATATGAGAAAATGGCGTTCGAGCGTTTCTGAAAATGGAAATTTGAGCTAGTTTTCACAGAAAACGGTTGAGTTCTCGAGAAACTTAACTGGATATTATTTAAAGCGAGTGTAATCGTTAAGCTGCGGATTTGTAGGCACGAGAAACTGTGGAAATAGGCAGGCAAAATAGGCACTTAAAAATGTAAAATAGGCATTCGAAACTAAAATAGGCATTAAAAGTGTAAAAGAGGCATTTAGGAAGCCTATTAAATATATAAAATAATATTTTCTTATCCTTATTTATGTATTTGGGGAGAAAGGTTCTGATGTACACATTATATAGTTACATAACTTCATGGAATGTTAGCTTTTTTAATTTTTCTGACAAATCCTCGTTGAAAACCTTTCTTACATTGGCGGGCAATTCGGACAAAATGGTGAATCGCAGTAGCCACCTTCTTGCTTCTCTTTAAATACAAGCCGATACTCTAATGCTTCACAGTGTGATATTCTTTCTCACATTTAATTTAAACATAACTGAAAATATTGTATAATTTGTTTTACTTGCCACGCGTAACGCAAATTGTAACTAATGGTGTTACATCAGCACTCACTTTCTCACATTATATCTAAAAGAATACTAGCAATTTCCCAAAAATTCTGAGAATTCAACGAAAATGATTCGTTGCACCGTTCCTTTAATCGTCCTTTGCTCTATCCATGAGAAAAAATTGAAGCAAAACTGAAGCGGTTTTTGAGAAACTTTTTTATAATTTTCATTAATTTCAAGCAGAAATTCCACAAAAATCACTCATTTTAACAAAATTATACATGACCTTTTTTTAAATGTCTGATTTTTTTAGGACAGATTTCATTCATGACAAAAATATCTCTATTCAATATTGCACTTTTGCGATGTTAACTTTTTGCAATTTCTGAAAATGTAGTGTTCGCAAAAAATTGTATCGGCGCCAATTTACGGCGTCCTTCATACGAGGAGAAAAGCTTTCGAAAAAAATTAGAGCTATTTCTTAGTTTAAAAAAATGTTTAAAATTTTGAAGTAAAAACCAACTAGACTACCACTAACGATTTTGAATTTGTTTCATTATACGAAATACCCGAACGGTTGTGGCAGTAAAACGGAACATAGATTTATTGATTGTTGTTTGATTTCTCTGTACACTGCAGGATAGAAACGAAAAAAACGCACAATTTTTTAAATTTATGATTAAGGACAATTACTTTTTTATCAATAAATACGAGAATAGGCAACATTTAGGCAGTTATACACAAAATAGGCATTTATTAGTGAAATAGGCATTTTAGGCACTATAAAGTTTGCATAGAATACTTCTAATACCTAAAAATTAATAAGTAACCTGAAAGATTGCGTTTACCATTGAAGGAAAAAAATAGGCAACTAAGCAAAAATCCGCAGCTTAGTAATAGTAAATATAACAATGTGAACAAATAACCGCAAATGTAAATATTTTATCGACGTAAGCGACAAGCCAAGCAAATTACATTTTTGTAACTTTTAAAAAACAGAAGGATAGAGCAACATGGCGTTTATGTCATCTCATAGAGTACATTTAGCACTATCCCCACCAAGAGCTTAAGGAAAATTTGGAGACGTTTTGGAGAAAATCTTGTTTATTAATTTTTTTAAAAGCACATATTGCAGGCAACATTGCACACAATATTGCGCGAAAACTACTAAAAATTACCAAAAATCAGTGGTGCTACAGAATGGCCCAGACTTTCCCATATTAGTTTTCTATTTCCTTGGGTCAGGCTGGCTATTCGAAATTGCCACATACTCGTGCCAGGTACCATCTATCGCCGACCAAAGTACATTTTTTTGACATTTTCTTAATTTTTAGGTTTCCTAATGAGAGAAAAGATATATTATTTTAATAATATTAAAGAATAGTAAAATCTCGTTCTAAATGACAATTTTCTTTGGAAAATTTGGAGCCGTATTTAAGAAAATGGCGATTAAGCGATACTGTAAATGCGAAATTTAGAGCTCTTTTTCGCAAAAACTATTTCATTTTTCAAAAATCTTCATTTGAAGTCATTTGAAGCACTTACACGCACAAATTTAATAGGGTTTACAAATTGCTGGATATGTGCATATTAAAGGGGTGAGAGACCTTTAAAAACTTACATTTTAGTAATTTTTGAAAAAACAAAAAATTGAACTTTACGTCATATAAAAGAGTATAATTAGCTCTATCTGTTCCAAAAGTTTGAACAAAATCTTTGAGCCATTTATGAGAAAATGGCGTTTGAGCGTTTCTGAAAATGAGGAAGTTTGAGCTAGTTTCCACAGAAAATGGTTGAGTGCTCGAGAACATTTACTTGAAATTATTTAAGGGGAGACAGTATGCACCGTATTTCCCTATGCTGCCAATGCTAATTTTGGACATTTTAAAGAACGTTTTTTGGAAAAACTAGAAAGGATACCACTCTCAAATTTTTACTGCAAGTAAATACTATATTAATCAACAATTACAAGTATATTTGACTATTTACAAAGAATGGAATCAAAGAATTTTTTTTTCATTTTCAGTATTAAAAAGTTTTTTTAAGTATTTCACTTATCATAAAATAATTAATTCTGAACTAAACTTTCTCAAACATACTGTGAATACTTGTTGATATACTATTAATGCACTGTCCAAGTTTCAATTTTCTTTGACTTCTAGTTTCTACAAAAAATATTCCTGAAAGCAAAAAAATGAAGTTTAGAGAAATGAGGCTTAAAGTTAATAATTATATTTTACTGAAGAAAATCTGTAAAAACATTTTCAGTTAACATTTTTCTGCACCATACTGGGCATAATCTGAGTTATACTGGTTTTCTTTCCTTCATTTAACTTTGTCTTGCTTCTTTTGTGCAACTTGGTGCAACAATTTATGCTTTTCGTATTCTGTCTCTGTCTATTTCTAACAAGGATTGTCTTGTATTTTCCCCACAATCTACACCCAGAACTTTTAAAACCTCTTTTTTTTGAAACTCCATTATTGAAACACAAGATGGCATCGTATACACCAGATCTTAAAGTACTGATTTGCACAAATACAGTTTTGGGTAATCGTGTCCAACTTACTGAATTCAGAGATTCATTCAAATTCTGGGTAACAGTAACAAAATAATAACAAACTTCGCAAATATGCTTTTCGTACGCATGAATTCGGCACCTATCGATAGTAAATGCAGGTTAGCAAACATTCACATAAAAAACTACGATAACGCGCAAACAAATACGAGAGATTTCCAAATTAATTTCAATTTCGACGTAAAGGAGGCGTGGCATTTAAATGTATTTCCTACGAAGAGTTTCAGGGAAAAAATTATAGTCTGAATTACTGGGTGGATTGAAATGGAACAAAAAGCATTTTACACACCAAATGAACGGGCTTTTCAAATAAAATAAAAACTAAAAATGGAATTTTTGAAGCCATTTACCTACTGTCTCCCCTCAAAGCACATGTACTCATAAATATAATAATGTAAACAAATCGCCAGTGATGTAAATATTAACGACGAGGGAGACTAGTAAAAAAATAATTTTTTGCAATTTTTGAAAAAACAAAAGAATACAGCAATAAGGCTTTTATGTCATCTGATAGAGTACATTTACCACTATCCCTTGCAAAAGTTTAAAGAAAAAAATTGGAGGCGTTTTTGAGAAAATCTAGTTTTTGAAATTTTTTAAAATTGCACGTATTGCATGCAATATTGCGCGAAAACTACTAACATTTTCAAAAAATGTATATGACCTTAAACAAAGAACTTATTTTGGAGAATACATTTTATTTGAAGGAAAAAATTTCTATCTTCAATTTTGTAGTTGGAGTAAGACGCCGAAAAGAATTCAAACTTTCACAATTTTCGAAAATTTAGTAATCCGTGAAAATCGAAACTATGCCATTTTAATAAACGTATTTAATTCATTCAAGAAATTTTTAAAAAATGGAGCGGTTTTTGAGAACATTTTCAAAATGTCCATGGAGCTTAATGTAAAGTACCCCCAAATTTTGAAGAATCGGTTTGAAAATCTCAAAGCTTTGACTCAAACCAGATCGACCGGGAAATATGCATTTTCGATGAAATTGTATTTATGGTTTAGGCGCTAGTAGTGTTCACAGACGGACGGACAAACGGACGGACGGACGTTTTGCTTTCAACGGGTTTTTCGGTATCAAAGACCCAGAATAATAGGTTTCTGGTCACGTGTTTAGGGGATTTTTTCCCCTTAATTTAGCAACTGGTTTTATCCACTTTTTCGTTATCGGTGCCCGGCAATTAATTTTTTCCGCCGAAAATTTGCCATTATTTCGCGCAGCATTACATAACTTTCCCTATACTACGTATATCACTCCGTGTATAGTACGAATACGGGAAAGTAACTAGGGGTGCTACAATAGCACATACTTTCCCACGTTATTGGAAACAGCTACGTAGGATTGAAACATTTCACTTTCTGTGGTACTAACATTTAGCAATTATTTGAAATCATCTAATTCAACTAAGAAGCAAACAACTCGCTGTTTCCATCGCAGTGTTGTCAAAATTGTGAATTCTACAACTGCAGAAAAATATAAAAGTTTTGTAAACTTGTATTGGAAAAAGAAGTCTGATACTCCGGGCAAAATAGAAATGCATTTCATAGAGCCATGATTAGAGAAGAGTATTCTAACGCCATGCAATAAATACTTACTCATTACAAATGGTAAAGCATATGGTGCAAAAACTATTTTTTTTCATGCAAATATCTACATAAATGGGACAATTACAACTCCTTTTGATACAGCTCTATCAAGTCACAACAATGTCACGTAATCTACAGATATTCGCGACCGCGAAACTGAATTCCATTGTTGCATTCCCTGCATTGTCGAGACTCCCTTAAAGATACTCCATGATCACTACAAAGTTTTGGGGCTCCCCATTACTCCGTTTGGGGCTCTTTCGTATACAATATAAGAGCGTTTACGCATTTACCTGTTCATAGTGTGTATGAAGTCACTACTAAAGGGACCCACTTTTAGATTATGGTCACGGAGTTCCTTACATTATTATTTAACGAATTTCTCACTTACGTGTTTTTGTAACTTCAAAATATTTAATATCTGGAGCAGTGTTGCCAGACGTACCGGGATCCTGGTACTTTTACCAACATTTCAAAAAGATACCATGTACCAGGATGAAGACACCCATGATTTTAAATCTACGGGAATTGATGTACAATTTAAATTTCGTATAATATATAAGATAAATTTATTTAAACTTCAATTGGGTATAACCCAGTTGCAGGTAATTACAAAAACATAAAAATACACAGTATCATAGAACACTAATACCAATAATAATAATAATAATAATAATAATAACAATAATAATAAGGCAATATAACTAGCAAATTACACTAATTATAGTAATAATAATAATGGTAAAATAATGATGATAATATAAAAACTGACTGATTCTTAAACATTAAATTACATTAAGAGTAAAAACTTCTATAATCTAACTCCGCACTGACTGTTTATACAATTAGAATCACACTGCACTTCACTTCACTTCACTACGACCAGAAAACATTTCCTTCTTTATTTCTCTGCTATACACTGCACGACACCTCACTTCACAATAGAACACTTATGCATCGTTACATAACTCACTATTCTCCCTCATTTACTTAATAATACCCTAAATTAATTTCCTAAACTGTTGAACGCTTTGAAGAAAGAATTCAAAGATTTTTGCAGGCAATTTACTCCGTTCCGTAATCGTTCGATTTGTATAAGAAAATTTCCCGACATCCGTTCTCTGCTGTCTTAAAATTATTTTGTGCCTGCGATCCCCTCTACTGATGTATGTAGGAATACATAGCCGTCGATTAATTTCTTTCCTAGCTGGATGACCATTATAAGCTTTATACAAGGCGCAGAGTCTTGCTACTGATCTCCTGTTTCTGAATGAATCCCACCCTGCCATTTCTTGTCCCTGAAAGTAAATTTAGCTGTCCCATGCTGAATTCTTTCCAAATGTTTATACTGCATAATTTTGTGCAGATCCCAACAAATTGTTCCATATTCCATTATCGGATGAACAAGAGATAAATAAGCAATTTCCCTCGCGTTTGTCATACTCTTTTTTAGGATGCGCATTACAAAGTGAAGAGATCTCCAGGCTTTCCCTACAACAAAATCTACGTGTTTTTTCCAACTTTATTTACTATCGAAATGGAGTCCTAGGTACTTGCACGAGGAAATTCTCGGAATAATGACGCTCTATTAAACGGTAATTTGTTTTACTGTAATTATGATCCCTGCCAAAAGTGATGAATTTACCTTTAGAGCTATTTATGGATATAGTCCATTATTTTCCGCCCAGTAATATAACGCATCAACATCCCGTAGCAGCATTTCTTCATCTCTTTTCGAATTAGTACTGCGATATATTATGCAATCGTCTGCAAATTGCCGAACATTTGAGATTAATTGCGAAGGCAGATCATTGACGAAAGCTAGAAATAGAAGGGGTCAACTGACACTCACTTGGGGTATTCCTGACGTAACGCTTGCCCCGGAAGATAACTCTTGCTCAATTCGGACTTTCTGTTTTCTATCTCGCAGAAACGGGGGTCAGAGGGCTGACTCGGGTCTGGTGGGGGTTTACTTACGCCCACAGGTAAACACCATTAAAACGCCAGTAATGCCCTCCTGTAATGGGAATACCCGATTAGGGTCAAAAGTCAGCAAGTCCTGCTTTCTCCTCGTGGCGGCCCCTGGGTGCTCTCAAAGGTGAGAGCATGTAGAGCAGCTAATGAGAGCAGGGCGAGGGCGAGTCTCCGGCGCCTGAAAATGGGAGCATTGAGATAAGGGAAGGAAAACCCTGATAGAAAACCATGGGCAGAGAGAGCTCTGAAAGGCGTGGAAAAGCCAATCTCTCTGAGGGAGAAAACCCAATACAAATCCTGGTCCCCCAAGTTGGGGGTTGGTCATAAGGCTAACAACCCATACTGTAAAAAGAATCCTGTTCAGAAACTTAAAAATGGTAGCCGGTCAGTTAATAGGAAACGGCATTGCAAACGGAGAATGGAATATTGGTACAAGGAATGTTTTGTTCTTAAATCGAATTGCCATAACTAGTCTACTGGGACCATTGGAGAAATGCAGAATGGATATACTGGCAATGCAAGAAGTGAGATGGAGAGAAGAAACCAGGGAGGATATGTAATATGCAATAGTAGTGCCACAAAGGAAAGAATTGGAGGAGTGGGTTTGGCAATCAAGAAAGAACTACAGGCAGCTATTATGGATTTTAAGGCATATAGCCCAAGAATATGCACGTTAAGAATTAGAGGGAAATTTTGTAATACCTCTTTTATCAATGTACACCCCATATCACAGAATAAGCAATGTGTCCAGTGCGGCCAAATGTGGCCTTTCCACAGCTTGGACAACCACGCCTGGGCACTTGACCAATCCTGGAGTCTTGGCAAAGGGGCTCTTATCATTGGCTTTTGCGCCAAGATTCAGATAATTCCCCCTTTCTCCCCTTGAAGATTTTCCTCCTCGTTATCTCAAAGGGGCGCAGCAATTTTTGAGGTGAATGACGTCGGCATCGCTGCTTCGCTATCGGGGAGGGTGGCAGTAAAAGAAGGGGAGGGGAGAGAGGGAGTAAGAGCAGTAAGAGGAGTGGGTATTCAGGCGAAACGGATTGGTGAGCGCGGGCGCGAGAACCCCCCCCCCCAATTGCATTGAACGCTGGCTCTGTGGACGCTGACGACCCACGCGCCCCACGAGCGGTCACGGGAAAGCAATGACATTTTAATCGAATTCTTTATATATAAATAGCAAATGCGAATATAAATAGCAAATGTTATTTTTATTTGTGGAAATCTTCACCAAGTTAAATATTTTATTAACTATTTTGAAAAACCACCTGTTAAAAGAAGAATAAATTAAATTAGAAGAAAAAATGAAGTCTTAAAATGTTACGATTAGATGTAATTTTCTTAAAACGAGCTATTAAGAAAGTAACAAAAACGTCTTTGAGTAAACTTGTAAGATACTGACTTTGTAGCTAAGAAATTTCAATCCCGTTATAATTTTCCAGTTAAAATGTTTAAATGGACCACAGGTGTTCTCGAAGGTGCTATTTTCACAACTTATATCATGTTTTAGTGTGACCTCTATAAACAGTGTCTGGAGTATTATGTTTGATTGGAGGAGCTCCATCGCAATCCAAAGAAACTCCAGGAAACTCACTTTACCACGGTTATCGATATTCAAGTAAGGCACCCTTTTATTCACACGAATCACACCGTCCTTGTTTTCTGGTGTTTTGCGAAATAATTTTAGCCTTTGTAAGGTATACGCATGAGGAATATTTTATGCCTAGAAAAGGAATCCCAATACAATAATGTGAATCAAACATCATAATTCATTTGATTTTAGATAGACACCTACAACATCAGTGTTTTCATGAACTTGCAAGCCCCAAATCCGAACAATAGATCTACTTTCTTTATTATTTACACAAAACTCAACTTCATAGCTTTTTAAAATAAACGAAACGTAAATTGTGCTTAATCACCATAACAATTGCGTAGTGCACTATTATTGGCAAAATTGTCAGAAAAGATGTGACAAATATATAGATTCGTGTCAAACAGTAAAATAATTTTTATTAATTATAAATTGAGTAAAAATATAGTAGTCTGACTAATAATGAAATAAAATAACTGATAATGAGAACGTTTCATGAACAATAGAAAATCAGTTCATAGAAGGCATTTTAAAAATCACCCTCATCTCTCAGATTAGATTGTAAAGTTCATTTTCTCGAAGAAAGACTCTGCGGAGAGAGGATTCGACGTTACCTAACAACACTTTCAGAGAGTCGGCGAGGCGATGCCTTCTCCGAATACCGCTTAATTATTGTAGTGCACGAGAGCATTATATACTGTGAGGCCTGTTCATTTCTCGCAAATGCGGAGTGGGTCCCAACGCGATAAGATGTCGTTGTAAGAAGTGGCAGTGCCCGATCCGAAGGCGAATGAAAATTACCTCCTCGCGCCTTGAGCTCACGCATGACGACTAGGTTATTATGGAGTTCTTGATCCTTGTGAGTTTGAAATAAGAATTCTGTCACTCTTTTGCCATGCACGATGTAACTTATTAATGTTAATGATAAGAGTAACTTATTCATGTTACTCTATTCATGTTACTGTGTTAAAAAAAATCGTCTGTTACGTGTTACAAAATCAGTCGAGAGACGTCGAACAGCGTTACCTCACGTCTGAAATGCTGCTTCAAACAGCAGAGAAGAAAAGGTTTTTTTGCATCGTATCGTGACTGACGATGAAAAGTGGATACAGTAAACCTAAGGGTAAAAGATTGCGGGGTAAGACGGCCACGCATCGACATCTTGCGCAAAGCCAAATATCCATGATTTTAAGCTCCTCCTCTGCATTTGTGGGGGATCAGCTGGGTGCAATTTATTAGGAGCTTCTCAAACCAAACGAAACTATCACGGAATATCGCTATCGACTGCAACTGATGCGCTTGAGCCGATCTCTAAAGAAAAAAAACGACCACTTTCCGAGCAGAGATAACACAAGGTGACTTTGTTACACGACAACTCTCGGCTACATGGTGCAAAACCGGTGAAAACCTAAACATTTAAATGGGAAGACCCTGCCTCACCCACTGTATTCACTAGACATCGCCCTTCAGACTATCACCTATTCCGTTCAATGGCACATGGTCTAGCGCAGCAGCGCTTCCATTCGCATGAAGATACCAAAAAAACGGGTTGATTCTTGGATAGTCGCAAAGACATTGTTTTTGCGATGTGGAATTTTTCTGCTGTCAGAAAATTGGGCAAAAGTAGTGGCTAGTGATGGGCTATACTTTGAGTGGTATATTGTATACCACATACTATAATAATAAGCTTTAGTTTTCATACAAAAAACAGCAATAACTTATTCAAGCACCTTAAAATTTATTGAAAAAGTGTCTGGTCAGTATTATTGGCAATGAAATTATAGAGTTTGATTGAATTGGAAGTGATTGTTTAGATATTTTGGTTTTAATAAACTAAATATAGCTCTCTAAATATTGTGCTACGAAAAGTAAAACATTTCAAAATTTCATCTACAAGAAGTCTTCAGAGACCCTATGTATTTCAACAGACTACTGCAATCACTTTTATTAATCGTCAGTCATGTAACATTGAGTTTCCAGTGTGTATATTGGCGTATATACTGACATATTTGTGTATATTACATTATAATTGATTGAATAGGGTTTAAAGGGCGCTTCGACTGCTGTGGTCATTTGCGCCATGCCAGAGTATTTGGAGAAAAGAATATTCAGTGTTGCATATGTAACTTACTCACTGTTTAAAAGCATGTACATTGGCTAAAAAGAAGGCTCGAATTCTGCTTCAGGCATACATGTAGAAATGGCAAGAAGAATAAAAATAGAAGGAAAATAGAAAAATGGCGCGTAAAATTTATCTTAAAACGTAAAATTGGCTGTAAAGAGGCCAAAAAACAACATAAAACATAGTTATCTTTCAAATAAAATGATATATTCTGCTTTCTCTCAAAAACAAAAAAGTTTTGACAGCGCAGAATCGTCATCCCCGAGCACCACTTGTAGCGAGTTGCCCAGGTCATGTCTTCGTCGACTGCCAACAAATTTCCTACAGTACAGCAGGACGTGTTCCACGGAAAGAACAGTCTTGCACGAGTCACAGATGGGGGGAGTTTCATTTCGAAGAATGAAACCGTGAGAGAAATAGCAGTGTCCGATACGAAGACGGGTTAAAATAACTTCCTCGCGCCTACAGAACCGTGACGAGGAGCGCCAGGGATACACAGAATTCTTTATCGCACTTAGTTTGAAAGTGCTATTGTGCCACTCTGTTTGCCACGCTCTAAGCACGGATCGTTTCAAGAAAGCCTGAACATCGGACAATGGCACAAAAGGGATGTCGATACGAGTTTTACGAGTCGCTGATTTCGCCGCCTGGTCGGTCAGTTCGTTCCCTCTGATACTCACGTGGCCTGGGACCCAACTAAGTACCAGGTCATAGCGGCGGGACAGAAGACGATGAATCAGGCTTTGAACGGATAAAGTCAGGTAGTCTGACGAAGGACGGGAGACAGCTTGAAGAGAGCTGAGAGAATCGGAACAGATAACTACTCGCCGCAACGTCGCTGATTCAATGTATTTTAGGGCCTCAAAGATTGCATACATTTCGGCAGTGAAAAAACTGCATTTGGAGTGAAGTCGAAATGATTTGGTGGCCCTGATACAGCAAAAATCATATGCCACCGCGTCGCTGCACGATGAACCATCCGTGTATAAGAATAAATGATCCGGATAGGATTCTCTCATATCCAGAAACTGCTTCTGGTAAACCAGAGGACTAGTAGTTTGTTTGGGCAGATGGGAGAGACTGAAGTCAATACTAGGAAGGAGGAGTTTCCAAGGGGAGATCCGGTCACTTGTGGGTTTCACAGGGGTGGGAAGTTCTACATTTAATTCCCGGAGAAGATTTCGTAATCTAATACCTGGGGGATGGGGTAACGATGTTCGAAGAATGTACGAGGACTCATACTTTGGGTAGATGATTATACGACGACAAGGGTGGTCAACCAGTCCCGACACTTTAGCCCCATAAGAGGCTAATAAAATATCTCGCCTTCGGCTCAGAGATGGTTCTCCAGCTTCCGCCAAGAGGCATTCGATGCGACTCGTGCGCTAGGCGCCTGTACTAATTCTTATACCGGCGTGTGAATGGTATTTAATGGCCGGAGGGTTGATGGTGACGCTGACCCATATACAATACATCCATAATCCAAAATAGAGCGGATGAAGGTTCTATACAAACGCAAGAGACACTGTAAGGGTGCGGAGGAGGTTCAGAGGTGAGACACATCGGCTTTTCAGTTTACGTATATGATTTCGCCAAGTTAGGCTCTTATCGAAAGTAAGCCCAAGGAAAGTTGCGGAGTCCACAAAAGGTAGAAGATGGCTTCCAAGAAAAAGATCGGGGTGGTTATGAAGATGATAATCCTGCAGAAGTGCATACAGTTAGTTTTTGATGCGGAGAATTTGAAACCTGTCGCATCACTCCATTCCTGCAATTTGTTGAGGACAAGTTGTAATTGTCTCTCTATCACTTGAATACTCTTGGAAGAGCAGAAAATGGCAAAGTCGTCAACGAAGAGCGATGCTTTCACCGGCTCTCGGATTATCGACGCTATACTATTGATAGCGATGGCAAACAGAGTGACACTCAGAATTGAGACCTGAGGGACTCCGTTTCTAAATGGTGGCTGGCGGATACCCTGTCACCAAGGCAAACGCGGAAGTATCTTGAGGAAAGAAAGGCTACTAAAAAAGGGGGAGCCGCCCCTAAGACCCCAAGAATGGATGGTGCGAAGAATGCCGTACCTCCAGGTAGTATCATATTCTTTCTCTATATCGAAGAAAATTGCTACGAGGTGTTGACGTAGCACAAAAGCAGTGGAGATCTGTGTGGTAAGGGTGACAAGGTGGTCCATGGTTGACCTGTTCTTCCTGAAACCACATTGGCTGGGTGTAAGTAGGTTTCTCTGTTCCAGGTGCCAGACCAAACGCGTATTCACCATTCGCTCCAGAAGTTTGCATATACAGCTTGTGAGCGAGATTGGACGGTAGGTTGGCGGCTTTGTCCTGTCCTTTCCTTCTTTAGGAATAGGAATAATAATCGCTTCGCGCCAGGTTCTAGGAAAGGTATGTTCCATCCAAATCTTGTTGAAGATACGGAAGAGAAAAATACGTGCCTCTTCGGCAGGTGTTTTAACATTTGGTTGTGTATCTGGTCTGGTCCTGGAGCAGAATCTTTCCCACGAGTGAGCGCACAGGAAAATTCATCCATGGAGAAAGGGGCGTTATAATCTTCCTCCAGGCAGGTTGAGAAGTCCAATCTGCATTTCTCCATTCTACTCTTCGTTTTCAAGAAGCTAGGGGAGTAGTGTAAGGAACTGGAGGTATTTTCATAATGACAGGCCAATTCCTCAACTACTTTTTCTGGAGAAGTAATAAGATTTCCATTAATAAGAAGTCCTGGGACAGATGGTGGGGAAAATTTTCCTCCGATCTGTCGGATCTTTCGCCATACTACTTTAGGCGGGGTATGGCAAGAAAGAGAAGAAATAAAGGCTCTCCAGGAAGCGGTCTTACTTTCCCGTATTACTAATCTGGCTCTGGCCCGCTTTCTTTTGAAATCGATTAGGTTTGATGCGATGGGGAATCTATTGAGCCTCGCGAGTGCTTGCTTTCGGTCACGCACCGCGCTGGCACAGTCAGCATTCCACCAAGGCACAGGGACGCGTCGTGGCCGACACGTAGACTTCGGGATTGCAATGGTGGCTGCGCGAAGAAGGGCGTCGGTGAATTGGGCCACCAAGGTATCGATATTATTTGAAAAGTGGTCTGGCATTATAATTTTCTCGCTGAATGTATCCCAGTCGGCTCAATGGAATAGCCAGCGAGGAGGGTGGATGACGTCTAAATTAGGGATATTAAAGTGGACCAAAGTGGGAAAATGGTCACTCCCATGTAGATCATCGAGTACAGTCCACTCTACCATGGTAGATAAGGATGGACTGCAGAGTGCCAGATCGATTGACGAGAAGGAGTTTGACGCCATGGAGAAATAAGTGTGATTCCCGGAATTCAGAAGAATTAAGTTTTGCTGGTCAATAATATTTTCGAGGATAGAACCTCTCAGGCAGGTCCTCGTGCCACCCCAGAGGGGATTGTGGGCATTAAAATCCCCCGCAATAAGAAAAGGGACGGGCAACTGAGAAAAAACATCTTCGAGTTCCTCTTGTGACACGACTTGGCCAGGGGGAATGTATATACTACACACCGTAAAAGAGAAGGATGGTAGGTGTACCCGAACGCAAACTGTTTGGAGGTCGGTTCGAACGTTGTGTTCCTCCGAGAACAGGGAGTCGCGGATGAGTACCGCGACGCCGCCGTGAGCACGAAGTCCGTCGTCTTGATCGAACCGATAGATATTAAATCCGCGAAGAGACAGGGGATGATGAGGGAGAAGATGAGTTTTTCCTGAAGACAGACTATAAATGGTTTGTGGCGAGAATTATTAATCTTAATTCTTCTGAGTGAGCACGAAGACCATTTAAGTTCCATGAGAGAGCCATTATGAGAAATTATTTCTTTGCTTTTTTTTTCACCTTCTGAATGGTTTGTAGAGGAACTCTCGTGGGGTTCCTCATCAACAGCAGAGTCATCCTGACTGCTGCTGGATATTGTCGGGGGTTTTCCCGACTTTTGGCCACGGTGACCGAGATCTACAGGGCTGGAGGATCGTCCGATGTGATTCTCGGAGACAGAAAGAGGTGGACGGGATTTGGATGACGTATTTTTCCTGGGAGGCGGTGTCTGTTTAAGATCGATTTCAGTAGAAGTCTCAGTGGAAGTGGTCGATTTTCTGGTGGAGTTTTTGCACAGGTTTTTTGTACTTTGTGGGAATGATAATTTTCCACCATTGGATACATGCCGAATCTTCGGGGAAGTCTGTCGGCGACACCTGACAACTAAAGTGCGAAACTACCGCTGGGTACAGTGAGTTTGACAACTCGCTGTTACCCCCGGGGACTTAGGTTTTACAGCACTGGAAAAAATCGTGATAGGTCCACTGGATTCCTGATTTGGAACCTACGCTTCGCCTCAGGGAAGGAAACCTTTTCGGTTACCCTTATTTTTGGATTTCCCTTTCCCGGAGAAACGTGGGACACTGGTTGTCGTTGGCTGGGTGATCGCCTTCGCAATTCACACAGTGCGGTGGTTTGTCGCAGGGTTGGGTCGTGAACTGATGATCCGCACTTCCCGCAAATCACGTTTACGGACATACATCGCTGTTGGGTATGCCCAAACCTTGGCACTTGAAGCAGCGCAAAGGTTTCGGCACATACTGCCGCACACGGAGGTTGTAGAAAGCGATAAACGATCCTTTCCGGGAGGGATGGTCGGTCAAAAGTAAGGATCAGGTAGAAGTAGGGATCACTTTCCCCGCTCCTTCCTTCGATCATGTACACCTCAGTCACGCCAAAGGTCTTAAAAGTTTAGAAGATCTTCCTCCGTTTCTGTAGCAAAGTCCTCGTGGGTTTTCTACGCCTTTGCTCAAGTTCAAGGGGGATGAACCGTGGACTACTACCTGGAGGCCGCAATCTGCTTCGTATTTTGAATTTTTACAATCTGCTCGTCGGTACGGAGCTTCAAAAGAATGGTTCCATTCCTTGTCGCACGACCGCTTGGAGCTTCCCGTAGGCTTCTTCGATGGCTCGCGCCAGACTGACAGCACTCACAGTTTCAAAAGTCTTACCTTCCTCGGCACATGCCATGGGAGGAAACGAGGCTTCTTGGTCGATCTTCTTGCTTAAAAAAAAAACTATTGAAGTCATAGTTGTTCTCTGCACATCTCCTCTTCCTTTGCGGAAGAGGCGGGTGGAAAGGTGTGAAGTATCCTATAGATGGAAGAGGTTCATCCCGTGGTCCCCACCCACCACGAGCCCAACAAGGGGACACCTCGTCATCGGAGTGCCAGGGTTGCCACAGATATAGTGGGGGGAATACACAAAGTGGGCGCTGCACCGCCGTGGATTCCCCCCGCTCACTCCTGGAGTTCATACAAGAC
Organism: Acheta domesticus; assembly: GCA_031308135.1. Taxonomy (NCBI): domain Eukaryota; kingdom Metazoa; phylum Arthropoda; class Insecta; order Orthoptera; family Gryllidae; genus Acheta; species Acheta domesticus. The sequence continues at coordinate 17,823 of JAHLJT010006985.1, forward strand.
CTAGTCGAGCGATTGATCGGAAGTGTTTAGCTCCCGACCGCTCGTCTAGAAAGAGTTCGGGGCCAAAGCGAGTGTGTTTGAACCTACAGG
>JAHLJT010006986.1:0-46316 GCA_031308135.1 Acheta domesticus
GCAGTACAAAAGAGATAACGTATTTAAAAGGTCATGGACCAAAATTAATGTTAAAACTTAACGCTACAATAAATATTGAATTTTTGTCTTTGGAAATGAAAGGAGTTTCATTTGTCAATCATAATCTTAATTAGTTGGAAGCATATAATTATTACATTTCAGATACCACGCCATACTGTATAGTTGGCAGATCAGATAATCGGCTATCGAGGCGATAGCGAGTATTTGTATCCGGACCCATCGACCCAAGCTAGCTGGATGTTTATACAATTTTGTTTAAATTAGATGGGAAACTTTGGTAGTAATTAATGTAACCTGTTTCTGGCGCCAAATCTTAATATAAATTTGGAAACAGGCCATAATTACAACCACACTCTTGATGAGACGATGATAAAGGTATATTTCAATATGAACACATACATTTAACCACTATTAACACAATTCTTTTTGAAGAAATTACGGTGATGTGAGATAAAATAACACTAATTTTAGATACATTACTTTCTTATACGCATTCTAATTCCAATATTGTTGTTCATACACAATCCATGAACTTTATCAAATGTCCAGATTTTTTTCCATAAGAAAAAACTATTATAATTGCACATTTTCAAGTGTTCATAAGTCATTCTGAAAGTTGCAAAAATTTGCAAAATACTGGCTTTCTGCATTCGATAGAAAATGTCTAGGGAACCATTTCAATACAAGGGAACCAATACAAATTTCAAGGGAACCATTTCAATAAAATTAAAAGACCAATTGTATATTTATTATTAAAGCAACAATTAAACTAGATATTAAGCAATCAATTTGCATCTCTAGTCAAAATTGTTATTTTGCGATATTGAACTTAGGGACAATTTGGGCACACTCTTCCGCAGGAATAACGCACATTTCGAAATTGTTTATAAAATTGTTATTTGTTGCAAAATTTTTAATTCGCAGTTTTCGGTTCTGGGCCATCAAGAAACTCTTCCCACTTTAGAATTGCAAAAATTGGAAATTGTTTATAAATTTACAAATTTTGCAATATATCTTACTCTCTCATCTCAATTGCCTTTCAACAAGTTGCGAAATTCCGCAATCCGATCAGCGCTATCACCTTTCCTTACGCAATTGTTTATAGGAAAGTAGCATCTGATGCCAACCCTCATTTGTTTTACAGACAATCCGGTCGCTCTTGGCAGTCAAGTATATGGTTTAGTTCGTTTTGCAGTATCTCGCTTTCCGCCGATTATATTGCATTAACGATTTCTGACTTAACGGCAAATCAATGAAATTTCTGCAAATGAACTATTGCTCATTTTTATCTTTCAACATTTTCTTAAGATTCTTAATACTTTGTCTGAACTGTCGTTCCGATATTATAATTTGTCTGGTTATAAATAAATTATCAAAACGCCGAAATTGTTGCCCTGCGAATGTGAAAGTAAAATTTCACTGCGTGTTTGTCTATATTTCAGTCAATGGTGCCAACTGCACGCCGATATCTTTATCGTCTAGTGATGAAATCTATTATGAACCAATATTTTGAAAAATGCATTTTGATGGAGCGGTGGCACATACTATATTACTAGCTGGTACCCGGCGCGTTGCTGCCGCAGAAGAAATAATTGAGGAAATATTCCTCTCCCTCCTCTCTTTCTTTCTCTCTTTTTCCTCCTCTCTCATTTTACCCACTCTCTCTCTTTTCTATCTGTTTCTTTTCCCCCTCTGTGTCTCTTATCCCTCTCTGTGTCTTTTCTTCCCCCACTCTCTGACTCTTTTCCCGCTCTCTCATTCCTCCCTCTCTCTATTCCCCTCTCCCTCTTTTTCCCTCTTTCATTAGTTTTCCTCTCTCTATTTTCCTTCTTTTTCACTATTTTCCCTTTCTCTATTTCCTTCTCTCTTTTTTCCTTTAATTATTTTCCATTTCTTTCTCTATTTCCTCACCTCTTATTTTTTATCTCTCTCACTTCCCTGTCTCTTTTTCACTTTCCTGTCATCAACTTGCGCCGCCTGCTCCTTGTGTTCTCCTCGACCTAGCCCCACAACACACAGCAACGCCCAGCAACAACGAAGCTCACGTGGATTGGGAATTGCATTTAACTGAAACGCTTTCATGTGCTCTAGCACCATCTAGTGGAGTTACAATAATTGTACTATGCCTGTGTTCTTTCCGCAAGTGCAAGCAATATGTTGTCACATTTTTATCGCAATTGGATGCTGCGGCGGCAACGCATTAAGCACGAACCAACAAACATTGATTTTTATATATTAGATTAATTTTCTGTGTAATACTTTTTCTAGCTGATGAAGAACCCCGCATTGCCGGGGTATTTATCATAATTTTGTATTAAACAGAAAATGAAATTCCATCTATTCCCGCCCTGTGGCAGAGCCTACTCCTATCTATTCTACTGTATGTTCCCTCCGCGCTATCACGCCTCTCTGCCATGCTCCAATTTGGAAAAAAACTTCTACACACTACAGCACTTCTCACTAAAAAAATATTTAAATATTAGTCCTATTGGGGTTCCGGCCCCCAAACTCCTTTCTCTTTATAACAAAAAATAATAAACAAATCTAAAGTAAAAGATTAAATGCATGTACTTACGTTATTCTGTTTGTGGAATTTTATGTGTTATATACCAAAACTTACAATAACTTGACACGTTATAAATATTACTCTTTTTCATAATTTTTTCTTCCCGCTTATTTATATAGAAAAGTTTGAAATTGATTTTGCCGCCTCAATCGACGGTTAGAAATAATTAAAGTAATTTTAATTGGAGTCTAGTACCTGTTTTAGGATCCTTGATAAATTGTGGCTGACCAAAAGGAGCCATTAACCACTTATGCGATTATAATATCTCCAAAAATCCGAGATCACAGTGAATCTCGGCTTGAAACACTTTTACTCTTATTTAAAATAACAACCTTCAAAACCAGCGTTGTCACACATTAAATTCCACCAAATATCCATTAACCAATACTATTTTACATTAATTGTACTGCCGTTTTCCTAAAAACTGTATTAATGCCGAACTGTCATCAATTTAACCATTCCTTCAGCACCCAAAGGTACTCTCTATATATTAAAACACTTCTCTGAAGCATGCATTCCTCCATCTGTTTCAGAATTACACGTAAATCGCACTGTCGCTCGCTTAACCTGCAAATACGTAATAGCATAGACTAAGGATGTATAGACAGCTCCCTGCCAGCAGCAAAGAGGTTATGCTTTCAAGGTGACTCATTCAGAGATGGCACCACCATCGCATCTTAGTTCCGTAAAATGTGGTAACCGAGTAGAGTGCGCACAGGTCGCGACTTTGCCCCCATTACCGATTTCACCCCTCCACCATTCACTGGCGGTATTTTCAAATTATTGAAACTATTACTGCCACAAGATCTTTCTACGGCATTTACATTTAGGGAGCACATGGTGGGCTGTTGCCCTAAGCGTGAGCACGCAGGACCTTCCGCCTACACTCTACCAATTAACTGCACCCCAACAATGACGTGATCCTGTGACCATAATTATTATAATCATGCGAGCACTTCTCTTATCCATTCATTGCAACGCTTTTTAAAAACAATATTATTTATCATATAGTGGTGAAGTGTCCTGCGTTGCTCAAGCATTTATTAATCAGGGACTGAATATAAATTATCGTAATCTATGTTAAATTAATTTATTAAATAGGGACTGAATATAAATTATCGTAATCTATATTAAATTAACATAATTTCCGTTTACTTCTCACCAACAGGGCACATCAATAATTGAAAAATATATTAACCCTTCGTTGCACGATTTTTTCTTTTAAGGTCAAACTTTTTGGGGAATAATTTGGATTGTGGAGATATTGGGAAAAATAGATAAAAAATTCTAATTTACATCTGTGTCGTAAAATTGAAATTTTTTGCTTCTTTGCATATATGCAAAGATGCGCGTTAAGTTATATATTTTGCCTTTGCATGCAGCAATATTGTGGAATAGTGAATATGACACGTATAACAAAGTGCTTGCAGAAAAGTTTATAATAATAACCCATAGTAATTTTATTCGTTATCATATTATATCTTATCTATTCAATCATTTTTTATATATAATATAATATATATAATATAATTATATGTATAATATAATTATATATAATATTATATATTTATACATACATATAATTTATTTGATTTTTACTATTTTTCATGATTGCATGTTTTACATCATGAAAATTAGTAAAAATCAAATAAATTCGAACCCAATACGTAATCTCCAAAAACACTCCTGAAGTCGCGGCACGATATATAATACAACTTCTCGAGCTTTATACTGGCACAAAAGCCTTGTACTGTAACATTTACTTATCATCTGGCAAAACGTACATTGTTGGCAACAAGGATGCGGCCAGGCTTCCAGATTTCAGTGGAAGAGATAAGACAAGAATAGAATGATCTCACGAAAGATATCTTCTCGAAAGGTTGGCCAAGAGCAACAATCTCATTGAGTGTTCTCAATGCGTACAACACCGCGACCACTGGAGGCTCAATGCAAATTTACGTGCACCTTTGCAGATATGCAAAGTCCAAAAATCCCTCTTTAAAATTACAACTATAAACTGAAACTAGATTCCAAATAATTCAATTCTTACAAAAAAATACACTTTTAAACCACAAAAATCCCCATTCAATTAAAGTAATTAACAACCACAAAAAAATCAAAGTAGGGCGACAAGCACTCCCGGAGTGAACAACTACCTCAGTACAGTTTGCGAATGCTTACGGACGACATACAAGCGAGGTTTCTCCAAGGAGTTTAAGTCGAACGGAGTATACACTATATTAATTTTCGACCAGAGAAGTAAGTTCACTATGTCTTCTGGAAGAAAATGTTCGTATGCCGATTGTGACAACAGTTATCGAAACATCCAGGAATAAGTTTTCATAAATTTCTAACAACGAATCCAGCTCTGTGTGAAAAATGGATTCTTTATTCTGGTAAGTACTTATCATTCCCAAGAAGAAAATATTTATTTCGCTTACTAATATTTAAAAAACGACTCAGTTTATAATGAGACTCCGAATTATTTATTATTTAAATTGAGGCTAACTTTTAGCGCTAAATTGAACGTTTGGCACGCCGTGGAAGAATCGCTTTTACTAGTGACTGTCTAATATATACATATATATATATATATATATATATATATATATATATATATATTTATATATATATATTTGAACTATTTTCACTTTCTCGCTACTGCTTACGCAGTATAAAGAAAGTATTGTAATGCTGCGGGGGAGAAAAACGAAAATCCCTATAAATAGTAAATTAATTTCTCTAACATGTTGTGTAATCAGAATTCATGTATTGTGGGTCCCTGAGACAGTAACATCGATTGACGGCAAAACTGTCGTCACGTCCGTCCGTCTGTCTGTGAACAACGATGAACCGTAAGCAAGATTTTCATCAACGTTGATGTCCCCAATCGATCTGGCTGTTGTCGTGGCCCCTTGCATTTGAAACTTATATGTTAATTGTTATTTTTCCTTTGTTACACCTCAATATTTTTGACATTTAAATTATTGTATTACCAGATTAGCAAGCACATTGTGGCCCCATCATCCGGTATAAACTGTAATACATAAAAATTACACATAAAATAACAAAAAGATAGTACAATATTAGATATATAAATTTAAAATAATAATATTAATAATAAAAATTTTTTGATCAAATAATTCAAGTTGATGTTATAATGCAGGGAGCAAAATCACCGTTCATAAATACGAATGATACTCCAATTCACAACACATATCCACAATAAAATATGGATATTTTTATTGTAATATATAATATAATACATTTCAATTTTGAGGGTATTTTACCTAAAGCCCCTGGAATTATTTTTTTAATTTCTAAAAAATGCCGTCAAATGTTTTGGTCAAGGTCTAATGGAGAAGATCTTAATTTTCTTTAAAAATCCCAAATTTTCGAAAATTGCAAAATCAATATTTTTAGGCGTCTTCCTACAACTACAATTAAGCAGAAAATTTATTTCTTATTGAAACGTATTTATTGGAAACATATCTTCAAATGAGGCAACGTTCAATCTTTCGAAAACATGAGTATTTTTTGTGTAATTTTGCGTGAAACATAGGCAATTTTGAAATTTCAAGCAATTATCTTCTCAGAAATGGCTCCAATTTTTTCTTTCATTTTCTTCAATTTTTTAAAATGTAGAACTAACAAATGCATTTCTTTTATTAACCTACGTTAGGCGCGCATGGGTCTAGTAGACCCCTTTGCATTTTAAGAACTCAATATCTCGCTGAGCCCTAGGTGTAAGATTATGAGTTCTGGTGACATCCAATGTAGAACGATTCTGCATCCGCTGGTGAGGTTACCCCAAGATAAGCCGGATGACGATAGGTCACGTAGCTCGTCTTTCTGACCGCGCGCGACGCGTGGGATTGCCAGACCCCACGCGCCAAAAGGCGTCACATACTGTTCGCAGAATTTCTCGGTGCCGTTGCGTTGCATTCCTCTCGCGCCAAATCTTTCGGGCATGATTCTTGTGTTCGTGTGTGAACGTAATATTCTCTCTGCACGACGTATATAGTTCTCAATATGAGTGAATATGGTGATCTCCAAAATGCTGATAACTCCATGGTTTGTTACTCAAAGAAATTGAAAGATCCACAATTAATAGTCTTCCAGGAGAAATTCAACAAATGCGAACTAAATCCAGAAACAAAAAATGAAAATACGATTTTATGGAACCACACAGTACAAAAAGAAAAATGTGTCAGCCTGCTACAAGGAAAAAAATTGTCGCCCAAATATGCTGTATAAAATGTGATAATTTCTTATGTTAATACAAACATCACCACTGTCACTTCATTGAAATTGGTTGATTTGGCCTTTTTTCAAGTTAAAAATTAGTTGCTATACTAAAAATAATTATATATTTCATTATTATGTGACTACTTTCAATAATGAGAGAAATTTGTGCACCTCTTGTTGTAATTGACATGATTGTTTTGTTCGTAAGCATTTACTTCAATTGTACATGCGGAATTTCATACAAATCAATTTGTTGTGGAAGACTGGTATCTGTGGATTTTCTTTTTCTCCCGGCCGGTTTACATCTAGCATTACTGTCAATATTGATCCGAAGCCGGCGGTCGGGAAAATTTACGTTCTGCCAAAAAGTACTTTTTATGTAAAAATTCAATATTTTGTCACAAAAATTCAATCTTATTTTTCGATGATCAGGAAACCCAGTTTTATATATGATACCGGGGATTTGTTAATTCAATTTCTTTTCAAAACATATATATCTTCTACCCAGGGTCAACAGCGAGGCTAACAAAACGATTTCTGAAAGGTGTCAACCCTCTATGAATATATCTGGAAATGACGGAATGAATATCGTCACTCTAAAGACAGTCGTACCAAAGGCACACATTTTTCGAAGTGGTGATCTCCAAACTTCTTATTATTTCAGGTCGCATCAACGACTAGGTCATTAGCGACCATTATTGGATTTCACGTTATGGTGTGAGGATGAAACGATATGGTGATGATAGGGGGTGAAGGGACTAACACAGGGCCGTTCAAGCAGAGCAAATCGGCAGCGCGGAGCCGTGTTGTCAGCCGAGAGCGGGACACCGGAGCCCGAGCGTTGCGCGCCTGGCGATAACCTCTGATACAGTGTCCCGGTAACTCCAGGTCGCGGAAACATGGAAGACCACCGCGAGCACTTCACAGACAAGAGCACCTACATCGACAATTTTCAATGCAGTATGGGAAGAAAAGTATCTTTTCGCCGACTACGGCAGCTATGCCAAATGTTTAGTTGACATAAAGGGTTTCACGTGAAGAAGTTTAATTTGCAACGACATTATACATTAAATCATGCTGATGAAAATGACAAGTAGGCTGAAGAAGAACAAAAGGAAGTTTTCAATGTTCTGAAAAACAATGCCTCACTAGAAGTAAGTTTTGGATGTATTTTGATGTTCTTATGTTGTTTTGGCAGTAAAATAACACAATACAAAGAATTTAATTTCATTGCATACCGATACTACAACGTAAGCATTTAGGAAAAGAACTTCCTACAAAACCGTTTTCCAAAACTGCATCGGAATACTCCTCGATTGTTAAGTACGTTTGGATCACATACAACTGTGAGCAATTTTTTGCTTCTTTGAAAATCTGTAAATCTCGAATGAGAAGCACAATTACAGATCACAATCGGAAATGCATGTTACGGCTCAATAGCACCATGCCATCTCTTCCAAATATAGAAAGTATATTGCGAAAAAAAACACTTAAAAGGTGTAATTAGAGTATTTGATTTTGCAATCAACTTCATTTTTTATGTTAATTTCCTTTACTTTTAGTATTTTTATTACTAGTTTATTTAATAATATTTTTTGTGCAACCTTTATAATACTTTTCATATTCAGCAGCATGATAAATTGTGTAATGTCACCGCTATTAAATTTCTTTTTCTACTCCCATTGTATAACGCTGTTTTTGGATGGCTGCAACCAGTTGCATAATGATGGTCATTTCGATACAGTTTTCATTATGATACAGGTTCTTGACCAATCACAGAGACGCTTACAAACCAAGTATTGTCACCTCATTAATCAGTGAGAATCCTTGCAGTAAATGTTTCGTTCGAGTGTGTATATTAAAATTGCATTTAATATTATATTAAGCTTTCTCAGTTTTAATTTATTTTATTAGTAATAATTTTTACGTGAAAAATTATTAAAAATAAATTGGATCCTAATTTCACTTTGACCTTATTTGACTAGCGCAGTGGTAGTTATTGAAGAGAACTTTCAGTGAGGTTAAGATCTGAACGCAAGTCATTTTGCGTTTTTTGCTGCTGCTGTGTGGTTGTCCTTAAAAACCGACCAATTCTTTAGTTTAAAATATTTAGTGAATGATGGTTCTTTCTGATGGTGCTGACGTTTCCAGAAATGAGAGTAAATGCGAAAATACGGACGTCGGAATATTATTGCCGCAACTTTTGTAGTCACTCGCCGGCGCTCTGGTAAAACACAGCCACCTGCGGATGTAGGGTAGTGAGGTGACCGCTAGGTGGCCTTGGCTGAATCTTGCATGTCGACTGCCACGAAACGATTCAGTGGAGAAGAAGGAAATATTTGGCATTGCCGGCACAATCTGCAAAAAGATACTTTTCTTCCCATGCTGCATTGCAAATTGTGGTGTTTTAATTTCCAAATCACACTAATATGTTTATATCTAGTAACTGTTCCAATAAATGTTACAAAAGTATTTTACTGTTTTTTTCTGTCGTAATATCCTTTCCCAGAGGCAGTGAGACTTTTACAGCAGTGACTACTTGACTACATTTTAAACTGTCAATAAATCTGATTTATTGAAATTGTTTATAATTTATTTACCCGCCTTCCTGTATGGACCTTTTCCAAGCATTAGAAAGTTTATGTTGTGATGCTATCATAAGATCGTCTCCTGTATTATTTCAGTAGAATACCTTTGGGTTCCGGCTCTCACCACGCAACCGATCTTTATAAATGGGGCTCTAAAGAAAGAGAATTTCACGGAGACTTGACGAATTCCAGTGTGACTTTAAAATGTGGATAATTTCTTTAAAAAAACGCATCGAAATATTAATGTAAAATGCAACCCGCATCCCATATCAATCTATATAGGCAAATAACTCATAAACAAAGCGTTTTAGAGCCTTAACAAGTAAAATTTTGAGGCCAAAGGTCTCAAAGAAACGTTTTTCACATCATAATCTACAAGATGAGACATTCCCCGATCCCTTCAATTCACTTTTCGGTTCTACGCTTCAATACTATCAAGGCCACCTCAATATATCAGCCCTTCCTGCTGGTAGCAATTTTTGTGGCGACACGCTTAGAAGGCTTAGATTTGACAATCTTTATTTACGCTTTCTGTTAACACCGTAGTTTGTGCAGTCCGACGAGGTTTATTTGCATAATCATTAATTCAAGATTTGCTCTCCAACAACAACTGGAAGTACTATTATAGTTGCTTGATACCAATGAAGATTGTTTCTTTGCGTGTAGTGAAACCAATCAATTAAAGTTTTACCGGGTCTGTAAGTGCTGTGTACCTAATTGAGAAGGCATGTGCACAGAGAAGAGTGAAGACTGTGTTTAACCTGTACCAGTATTTTCGTTACCATTCGAAGAAATTTTAAAGTCAGCGGGTTCAGACACATAGCTTTCTCAAAAGTAAAAAGTTTTTCTAATATTTTTGTGACTCACGAGAAGCTAAAAGTTAGCTGTCAAAGAATATTGAATAATTACTACAAATGTCTTTAAGGAAGTGCTGTGAATTGTTCCAAGAAAACTCTCCATGATACTGAATAAATATTTATTGAAAATTTATTTTAAACATCAATTGTATTGTTTTTCTATTATTTGATATTGTGTTAGTACAATGCAACTTACCTTTATATATTTTTAAGCAAATAAACACGTTTCGTTAACGACTTCCCCTCTTAAAATGGAAATATAAGGAGAGGGATCTAACATAGGGTCTAACATGTGAGAGTTCTCGCACGGGTACGCGGAGGTAGTAGGGGAAAATTTGTGTATGACACAACATAAAGAACAAACGTTTTAAATTAGCTAAAGTAAAATAGCTTGAAATAAATGAAAAACAAAAATCAAATCGCGCCGGCCTACAATACTACGTGAATAAATTAAAAATTATAGAAAGAATAGGAGAAGTCACTCGACAACTACCAACATTCGCATTCCAAAGGCACGATTTAAATGTTGGTGGTGTCTGGAAGTATGTACATCAACGCCCAGCTGCGAACTCATATTGTTAATGATACACCGTTTGATATTAAACTCAAGGTGTCGGTTTGTTAAGATATTCAATATGCAAACATCGTTTGAGTGACATTCCCATGTACTGAAGTGAAGTCTAAGCCTACTAAATTGTTTCCAATGGTAACAAATTGTATTTAGTACTCATAAGTGAAAATATTAGTTTATTTATTGGCTCGGAATTGCTTTTCTTGAGGTACGTAAGAACGCTGAAAATAATCCAATACTTTTTATACACAAATAATTTTTCTATTTTTGCACCCTGAACTCTCTAAAACCTCCTCTGTTCCTCATACAAATCTAGGAAATTCAAATAATATTGCAAAGAGTAGGGTTGTACTTGCTCGATCGGTATTACGCACTACTTAACTTTGCTTTGCTTTCTGAAGTGTAAAAACCTTTTCTATTATGTTTGTGGCTATCAAGGAAAGCAAAAAGTTAACTCTCAAGGAGGAGTGAATAATTTGTTCAAAGTTGTTTTTAATGAATTGTTCCGAGAACATCTCTCTATAATGCTGAATAAACTTTTATTGAAAATTAGTTTCCAACGTCAATTGTATTGTTATTTTTGTCTGATATTCTCCAAGTACATTAGAAGTTGCATTTATACATTAAAAAAATAAACATTTTTCATTAACAACTTTCCTTCTTAATTGAAAGCATAGACAAATGGATAGAGAAGGGGTGGGTTTTAACATGCGAGAGTCCTCGCACGGGTACGCTTGTAATATTTAAAAAGTTAATATTTCAACAGACCAATTATATACTCATTTTGATTTTTCCCATAGTCCAGTATCTTGTATAGAAACTAGTGGTGCTACAACAGCACATACTCCCTCGGATTTTCATGATTTACTCCCTCATGATTATTGATATTTTGAACAGTGTTTCTGATATCTGGAAATATTCAATTTGTCGTTCCCCGTATTATTACGGCAGATCCATATTATATGGGCAGGGCGTCCTCGATTTCTTCACGCAAAGGGACAGTCAAAATGAATAGCTGATTTGCCTTTGCAAATAGTTTTAATTACCTTGGAGGAACTTTCTTATCAAGTCTTGCCAAAAATGCACATTTTAGTAGGTATCCCAGAATTTCAAAACACCTGCACACAATACACTTCTCCCCACAGCAGGTCACACACAGTTTTTAACTGTATTTGATGTTCAATAAATAAATGTAGTTAATTGATTTGGTCTGCAACAATAATACATTTTTGCACCGACATCAATTAGTGTCACAAAGAGCAATTTTCTGTGTGTGTGTGTGGGGGGGGGGGAGGAGGTATATTGTGCAGCAGACTAGATGTTTCCATACAAAAACTTCCTGTAAGCTGAATTTTAATTTTTTTATTGGTTAATTTATTTAAGAGTTTTCAAGTGACATATTGAAAGTCTTTCGTTTCTATAGAAAATGAGTAAATACTGATTTTATGATAAATGGCATCTCTAGCCGATTTCCTATTCTGAAGGGGCTAAGTTCTATGAGAGACCCCTCCCCTATTTCCGTTATTTAACCACCTTTGGTCCACTCCTTTACATCTTAGGAACAACTCTTTGTCTTTGAAAGGCAGGCCAAAGACTTTGCCAGTGCGGCTTGTCCTGAACGGCGATCACGCTGCAAACCCATTCACAGCTTCGTAGAGGCAAATGGTGAGGTTTCCGTTCCAGTCGGCGGGGCGAGCGCGGTAATCCGGGTCTGCGGGGCCAGGCAGACTTGTGTCTCGGGAGAGCAAAGTGCGGTGCCACGAATGTCCACGAAGACACGCTATTTACATTAAATTAGCCCAATTTGCAAATTAATCAATGTATCTTACTGATATTTTAATTAACTGTTTATTTTACGTGTTTAAATAATTGTTTTATTTTCAAAATATATTTATTAGTAACCGAGAAAAATTTTACTTTTGGTAAGTTTATTATCTATTACTCCAAAATAAATTGAAAATAACCAAATATTTTTTAATTCTAAAAGTAATGACTTAACCCATTAGTGCATGAAATTTCCTGACTTTTTTGGGGGGAAAAGATTGTATATCCATGTATTATACATCTAAAAGACATACTATGTGGATTATCAAATTTTATACTCCACCGTTTCCAAGAAAAACGTGATCCGATAAATCGGATCACATGCATACCGTACTCCTAAGTGCAGCCGTCGGGCTGTCCGGTCGGGTATGCTTTCAGTAGAAAGGACACGGTGAAATTCGCATATACTAAGATATTTGTTAGTCTAAAAATAAGTTAGCTATATTTTAATCTTTTGGTCCATTTTGATGTCTGGACTAATTTTTACGTTATATTTATATTACTGGACAAAATAAATGAAAGTATTTTGATTTTGAAAAATTATGTTGATTCATAAGAAATCTTTCCTTTCGTATTCTAATATTTGAAGCATTTGGAATGAAATCCCATATCATAGTTTCGACACATGAATTTTCCTTTACTATGGCAGTGGAGAAGATTCTTTTTTGTAGAAATGGAAATTATCAAATGGTTTTTGCTGTCAAAACGGATGTCAGAATTTAGATCATTTGGCTGTTTTTCTCTTCTTGGTGATGTTTCATGAATTTTCAACAAGCTCAGGCAAATATCTCTTCGGAATTTCGAAAGACAATGTGACTTCTCCTCATTGGGCTAAATTTTCATCAGGAGCCAAATATTCACAACCCAAGTATCCAAAAATGTGCAAATATAAAACAATACTATTTTTTTGTTTCATTCTTGATCTGTCACCACTTGGTTCACCACCACTGTTTCGCCACCACTTGGTTCATCAAATCCATCCCACCCATTCTTTTATTGTACGAACTAAAAACTACAGGCTGTGAAACATTAATTTTACATTTTTTTTCGACCACCTCGTGTGTCGACCACCTCCCATTTCGTTTTCTTCATGATTTGTGGTAACAGCCTTTCATAATAATTGCCTTTCCGTCTAAAATGCATAATTTCTGCAGAAGAGTGAAAATCATTGCTCGCAATTGTTCGCACCTTTTGTGTGTTCTTCTTCCAACATACTCAAAATTCCAGTTACAGGTAAGAAAACAATGCTTTTTCATTTAGAAGCAGTAGCTTGAAATATAGAGAGAAAAGACGTAGCCATTCTGAAATACTGTATTGTAATGATAGGTGTCCCCTCCGATATTTCGGATCACGAAAATTAATTTGAAATAGTTTAGTAATTTATAATTATTTTCTTAGAATACCAATTCAAATGGAAAACACAAACCTTCATTATTTCATTTCGTACAAAATTTGTTCGTATCAATGAAGGTTAGATATTATAATTATATGAAAACTTACTAGCTACGTGAAACAACAAGACTGTAATGCGTCATCTTGCACTCTAATTGCTATAAATCTAAAACTTCTGAAAGTTGCAGCATATACATTTAATTTATGACTTTCCAACAATGCGAAAGATGATTCTTGTATATCTCAAACAGGTAAGTCTCCAATCACAGGCATTGTTGACGCTTTTCTTAGCACCCGATTTATCGGATCACATGCACTAATGGGTTAAGGCAAAAATACTACCATAATTATATTAATCTACAATCTCTTAACAAGTTCTTACATTATTACTTTAATTGATTGAAAATTGTGAAAATTGGAACTTTTTAGATATGGGAGAATGTAAGGAAAATTAATTACCGGGAAAGTGAAAAAGAAAATTTAAGATAGTGCATTTACAGTTTATTAATAAAATTTTTCTTTAAAATTGCCCAGAAGCATACATTGCATCTTCATCTTTTTTCTTTACTTCTTTTATTGACTTGACAAACCTTTCCTTCTTTTATTGACTTGGCTTTTTTAAAGCACTTTTAAAGTCTAGTTGCAATGCCATTTCACTTTTGTGGAGACGACGTTTGTCTCCCATAATATCTTTATTTTCTTAGGAGATGTCACTTTGATTCCTGAAGCATGCTCTTTCACTGGCCTCACATCCCATATTGAACTGGGACACTGCTGATGTCAGCAATTTCAATCTTTTTTCTGGAAAGAAATGTTTCTTTTGGGCACTTGCTCCAAACAAAACTATGCAAATATCATTTGCATTCTGTGTTTTCCCATATACACATTCCAGTAATTCATTTTTTGCAAGCCTCTGATACATAGGAATTATTTTACAAATAACACTGGGAGACTACAGTTTTCTTGTAGTTTTGGCCATGTTTTGAAATTTCATTCGCTTGAGCTCGATTGTAGAAGCACCATGAATTTTCTTCTTTAGGGCATTTAAAATGCTATGGCTTCAAGTCTGTTGGCATTGCTTGGTATAAGGTGGCAAGTATTGCAAACTTCATCTTATGCACATCTGGAATATTCTTCTGGATGGCATTGTGATAATTTGCTAAGACAAATAATTATGTCATCCTTTAAATTCACTTGTTTTTTACCAAGTGTAACACCCTTCACTTTCTATTCTTGTATTATTTTTGTAAACCTGTTTTAAATCTTTACATCACATGTTTTATACATTCTTCTTTTCTAATAATAAAGTTGTCTCCTTAGATGTTTAGTTTCAGATGGTGATTGAAAGTCTTTGCATCACCATCTGACAGTATTGTTGTATTTCTAAAATGATGAGCTACATCCATTACTTTTGAAGATCCATTAAAATTACTAACACTCTCTCCACTTAAATCATGAATTTCTTTCCATTTTTTATATTCACAGCTTTTTTCTCATAATTTCCTCTTGTTCTTTTCATAAGTGCCACAGTATTTTGACAAAACATGAAAATCAGCCACATGGCCAGTCAAGATATCGATAACAATTCCCATTACATAACGACATGTAGTGCCTCGTTTATGCCATGTTCCATCATACAATACTAAAAAATTTATAACTTCATCACTGACTTAACATCTAGAACATCTATGTAAGCTTTATGTATGGCTACATACGAAAGTCTCAAAATTTCCTCTTATTTTTGCATTATTTTAATAACAGAGAGAACATGAGAATTGTAAGTTGAAACATTCATTGATGGTAAACCAATTACCATTGAAACTGCTCTATTGCTGAATGTCCCCTACCTATTTGCAAAGAAGCATCCACAATTTTTCTATTCACTTCATGTGGTGGCCTACTACAAGATGATGTTAGGGTAGACGATGGCTATTTGAAATTTTATTTAACAATTGTTTACAATTATTACACTTGTTCACTAACTGAAGAGCAAATTACATTGATTGTTTTACTTCAATGCATACATTTGAGGATCCACAGACAGCACTCACACGCATCCTTTCAGTAAATGTTCCTTAACACACTTGTGAAGTAACATGCAAGTGCAATTCTCTTCTTCGGATATTTCACTGTTCAGCAGGAAAAACATCAGTGAACTTGGAAAGAATGTTCGCACTGGCTGATGGCTTGACCGGTGAGATTTTGGCTGAAAATGAACAATGCTTGACATCTGATACTAAAAAAGTTTCTACTTCCTCAACACAGGCATTTGTGACTGCAATCTCCTGCCGTTTCTTCTTTACGAAAGCTGCATTTTTATTACCACTGCACTCCTTTGCACCAAAATAATTCTAACCTGAACTAGCCGACGGAAAATAAATTGAGAATATTAAATACTTATTAAAAACCACCTACCAAATAACTAAGTTATAGAAAAGTTAAAATAAAGAAACTAATGTGACTAATAGTTTGGAATTATTCATTTAAAACGAAAGTTCACAACAAATCTTGTTAAAGTCGTCATCGACCATTTAACATTAGAAACATATAGTTTCTGACAGATTTCGAATTGAAGATTTGCACCATGGAAGTCCGTTCGGCTCGCGCATGGGCTCGCTCGACTCCGCTCGGGTGTCTTCGTGTACGTTCGTGGCTCCACATTTTGCTCTCCCGAGGCACAAGTGGCCAGGCAAGCTAGCTGGGGCGACGGCGCACAGTGGGCTAAATGGCGATTCTAGACGGAACTAGCCTTAAATCTTTTGTTTTAAGTGATTCTAGGGAATGTAAACGCTTGTTAAGATAGTGAAATTAATACACATTAAATATACTTCAGTTTTACTCATCAATGATTATAATTACTAATGAATACAAATTATTATTATTAATGAATTGTGTTCGAAAAAATATTTAAAAAATATTATGACTTCTCCGAACGCAAATATATTTTATTCTTAATAACTAAATCAAAACATAAATGAATTTATTATTCTTCTATTTTATATTGAACAATTTCTAAATGATTTATTTAATTTTTCACAATTGATAAGAACTGATTTTTCTTCTTCTTCTCCTTCTTCTTCAGCTTATGACGTTTATGTTTCATATAAAAGACACCAATCATGAAGTTGTATTGCAGATTAACCCTTTTCTAACCCACAATTTGTCTATACTTGACTTTACACACTCCCCATATTGACCCCTTAAACAATTTCATTGCTACTTAAATTTAATGTTCTTATATCTTTCATTGCTTTGGTTGATTCACACCATTTCCACTGACAAGTTGACATTACAACATTACAATTGGCCAACAAGAACACAACAATTGATAAGTCAGTCCTCTGATAATGCGACGAGTTGTAGTCATCTCCTGCAACATGTTGGCCGCAGCTCTTTTTCCCGATGTATGCAGTGATTGCCTCGCTGCGTACACAATTTCTTCCTTCGAGTGCGACGTAAGTTTGGTGTGTGCGACGACGTGTTTCGATACGGTTTCTTTACTCTCCCCAGTACACTCATTAAAACTTTACCTCGGCCGGCTTGCACCTGAACTAGTAGATTGCGTAGCTTCAATCATTTTAGGTGTTATTGCCCTGTATATCACTTCCGGAAACTGAATTACAGCATCTAGTCACCCAGAATACTTTTTAATGAAATGATGCTCGACGTGGTCGCATTTTCTCCACCTACTTAAAAAATGTTATAAAATACTCTTACAGCATCTTTAAGGCATTTCTCCATTGTTTTTTCGCACTCTTGAAAACCTAATCTATTCTTTAGAAAAGACATTAGCTCTGCTTTCATGTCCCCTCTCTCGCGCGAAACGGGAAACAGATTACGGGAGGTGACTACCGGATGCGCACCATCGTCTGAAATAAAACATAATATCCTCATCTGGACGTATCTGGACGTGAAACTTAGTGCATCGTAAAGTAAAGACACGAAGCTATTTAGTGACATATGTTTTACTGTAATGCAAGTTAATTTACATTGTTGAAAATCTACTTGAAAGTCGGGAAAATGTAAAATTTAGGTCTCGCGCAACGCCTATTTACAGCTTATTTTACGAAGAGAGAAATAAAGAATTGAAATTATATAACTACCGTTGAAAAGTACATACTTCACTGAACATATTCCATATTGCAGAGTTTCGCATTCGCATTTCGTTGAGATCTGAGCACGTTTGATTCTTCGAGTGGCTGCAGAGCGACTGCCTCACGCACCGCTTCCTTCAAGATATGACAAGTAATCCACTTCCCCAGCGTAGCAAACGTGAGCCGAAAAAATAAACCAACTCTCAAATATCATTCTACTAACATCGATGATCAAATTCACTAACACAAAAAGTCGATATTAAAATGTTAGGGGGGGGTCTAGTTCCGCCTAGATTGGCCATTTAGCCCTCTGTGCGGCGGCCCGAGCCCAGTGCCTGCCGTCGCCATGGAAACACCCCCCTCCACCATGTTCCCCCCCCGCGTGATATTTCCTAGAAAGCCCCCACCACCAACAATAAGCCAGACAGCCCTTCACACTTCCCGACGTTGGCGTATCCTAGCGGTGGACGGGGAACTATTCAAAGGATGTAACTAAAAACACGCCTGGTGAGCCCTCTATATACATCTTTACTCTATGGTAATAGTTATGCTTCATTTACTACAATTAAACATATGTGCATATATACCTTTTTACGGCAATGTTAACCACATTCATCGTAAAATGATATCTTCCAAACATTCAGTCTCTTGTACACATAATGCACTCACGTCTACACTCAATTAAAATCAATATTCAAGTTACTTTTCTAAATAAAGTGAAAAAAACTATTACTATTACACTCAAAGAGTGATTACACTAAAACAAATATTTATGGTTAGACAACTGACTGTGAAAAATAAACAAACAGTCCTCTAAATACACAATCCTTTACATTGATGAAAATAGTAGAAGATCTCAGACCTCTTCCTCTGGTGGCGCGCAGCTAAACTATTGACATTGATCCACTATTGAATCTGTGATGTAAAGCCAGGCGAAAAATGTCCGGAAAAGTAATTATTTTGTGAATATAGTAAGGTTTGCGATTGTAAATCGTAGCCTATGTTACTCCAGACCTTTAAAGGAAGCTAATACAAAAGTTTCATTAGTATTGGTTCAGTAGATTCAGAGATTATCGCGTTGTAAGTCAGTGCAGTTCTGTCTTTATGTATTAGTATAGATATAGATAACTAATTAAAAATTTTCTATCAAGAAGTTTATCTATCGCATTGTTTTCTTGATTGTTTGAAGTGCCTGTTTGAGCTAACCAGATGAAAGTTTTAATTCCATCTGTTTCTCTATTACCGTCAAAATTGCAGCAATTATTAGACGGTAATTCGAGACTGCTGCCGAAATTCGCAGTGCGATGTAAGGAATTATTTCGAAACACCCTAATGATACATTCTGGAGCTTCATATTTTCGATTATTATTAATAATAATTAATAACTAGCCAAGTTTGAATATAGATAATTTTAACATTTAATCCACGATACAAGTGTTGTGTAGCAGAGATATTCTTTGAAACATTTTTAATTTTGCAGAAATTGAACAATATTTGATTTTTTAATAGAACTACATAGATTTTTTTACTGAAATGATTAGATTATTTGAAGAGGAATACAATATCTTAGTTGTTACTGACTTAAAAGAAATATAGAGTAACAAATATTTTACCTAAACTTGCTTTGAAATTATGAACAGTTGTTGATACGGGAAATATTTGCCTTGAGACGCCAGTGCGGCGATCGCCTTTGGGACACTTGGCCTTCGCGGTGCCGCGACCTTTAGACTGCAATGGTAGGAAAGTGATGGGATGTATGCGTGAAGAATGTAATCATTGCAGGGAATGCTTAGAAATGGACATAAATGTTTAAAAAAAGTCGAAAAGAACGATGTAAGAAACTGTCAGCTTAAGAAAGAAAATATTAAAGCCATTTTCAGACCTAACAAGCATTGACCTTAATTTGTAACGGCGACAGAAACAAGCATACATTTTAAAACATTTTAAGTAGAAGGCAAGGGATCAATAGGTTAAGATGTTTTACAGTAATATCTTGAGACAATTAAACAGAACATAGATTGGCTGCAAGTTTCTAATATTCTTTATTGTTAATCTACTTCCTCTTTTATTCATTAATATATCAAATGTATAAAAAGAAAACAAATTGTGTATTGTAGAACTACTCTTCTGAAATATATTTTCAGCATGACTGTTGCCTCGCACTTTTACTAATATATCAAGGAAAATTTTGAACAAAGAAAATTCAAACCAATTGTTAGGGCTGGTCCAAACACCGCCCTCATGCCCGATATATAGGTAAATTGCAAGGAAGAAGGATTTTAATATATTGTGCTATTATTCTTACTTTCACAAAAATAAAATTATTTTTATATCGTACACCGTCAAAACCTACCATGAAAATGCGCTCGTAAAATAAAATGCTCACCATCAACAGAAATGTATTAAAGAAGTTTCCTCGGGAAGGGAATCACGCATCAACAAAGGTTTCTAGCGACTGGAATTCATTTCCGCGTTGAACTGTTACCCATTCATTAGAAGAAAATCAATTGTGGGACAACAGTTTATTAAGAATTTAAACCAAAACAAACCGCTACTTTTTGTCGGGGGATGTATAAAACTGCATTATTCTTGTTATTATCTGTTCAACAGTTTTTGTGTGTATATCCAAGCAATATACTGGGAGTCCCACCAACTAAGGGACACTCCCTAACTTCTAAATCTAAACGGTTCCCGATATCGAAATGCGGTTTTCGCTCAACAATGCGAATCATGGGGCAAGCAATTTGCCGTGGAGATATTGTTCGAAATATGTTTAGTTTTTGAGAAATTTAATCACCTTTGAGTTTTTAAATGCAATCATGTATTTTTCTCACTAGCATTAGAGAGATCATAAATCGACGAATTCAATGATGTAACATATATTAATGTTTTGATAGTATTTTGAGTATAAAAATATACTTTCTGACATGTGATTTTAAATTAAATACTTGAGATTTCAGGAAAAAACTACACGTTTCGTTTAAAATCTCATGTCAGAATGTATAATTTTATACACAAAATACTATAAAATATTAGCATATGTTGCATATGTTACATCATTGCATTCCTCTTACAATCTATCTATTGCTAGTGAGAAAATATATGGTTCTCTTGAGAAAAACTAAAGATTATTTAATTTCTCCAAAACTAAAATACTTCAAACAATATCTTTACACCATTTCTCTTTTGTCTTGAACCATGATTATACATTCTTGAGAGAAAACTCTATTTCGATATTGAAAACCGTTTAGAAGTTTTGGGGATGGCCTATAGTTAGTGGGACTCCCTTAAAGTAGGACTAGTTAGTGAGATGTATTCCAGTAATTCAAGTTTTAATTCCGTTTGATAGAAGATACCACACATTAGAATTATTTGTAATTGTCTAAATATATTGGAGCCATTTTAAACGTTGTCCGCAATTTCGCACAATAACTTACACAAGCAATTTAAATACGTTAGTTCATGTAAGAAATTGAAAGGTGTATTCGTTTGGCTCAGTGGTAGAATCCTTTTTTCCAGAACCCTAGGCTACAGGATCGAATCCGGTGCTTGCCGGAATTGGTTTGCTTATCAGTGATTTGTTTTTGTCAAATTAACTGTATTACAAAACTTTTTCCATAGCGTAAATATATTATTTTGATTTTAAAACAAGGTGACCGTGAAAGGGGCTTTTCATCTTTCTATGAAATATTTGTTTTTTACTCCCCAAATTTGACTAGAATATTTTATATTAACTGTTTATTCATAAATCTCTTATTCTAGGAAATACAAGGAAGACATTAATAGGGAAACCAAAAGTCCTGGTTTACTAATGCGATAATTCGCTCTCACAGGGCTTGGCTATGGTGAGCCATGTCGAATATTGAAAACGGAGTAGTTCAATTTGCTTAGCCGCGAGTGAAAATATTGATTTTTCTTTCTTACAAAACAGCAACGCCGCAGGGCCCCTTATCTCATTTTGACCTCGAATCGACAACACGGAAGTACTGCGAAGAATGCAATTTAAGATCGTATTATTTTGATCTGAATGCTGCACGTCCAGACAACCTATTACCATTATTTTATAATTGCTGGTTTGCATTTTTTTCCGAATCGTGAATTTTGCTTACATCATACATAACTTTGACAAGACAAATGTATAATTTTGCAATTTAGTGAATTTTTTTGTAATGTAGAATGAAAACAAAAGCTACGAAGACTAGGACTCGAGCCCGCTGCTTCCTGAGTCCTAGAGAAACACTTTGACACTGAGCCATTCATTCGCTCTTCTCACACTCTTCTTATAACAACACATTTCATATTTTAAAAAAACTTGAAAGCAACAATACGTTTGCAAAAATTAATGTCAATTCAGTTTTGTGGCAGGAATCACGGAAGTCTTTTACCTCTGTACTACTACTATTTTGCTCCCAATAAACGTTGAAGTATTTTATACGTACTCCAATAAAATAAATGTAATCTTCATAGTTCGATCTATAGAACTTAGATTTTTAAAAAAAGTAGTGGTGCTACAGAATGGCTCAGACTTTACCGTATTAGCTTTCTATTTCCTTTGGTCTCGGCTAGCTATTAGGACTTGACACATACTCTTGCCAGCTGCCATCTATCGTCGCCCAAAGTACACTTTTTTAAAGTTTCTTCATTTTTCGATTTCCTAATAGCAGAACGGAAATATTATTTAGAGAATATTAAAGAACAGTAAAATCTCGTCCTAACTGGCAATTTTCTTTGAAAAATTTGGAGCCGTTTTTAAGGAAATGGCGTTTAAAACGCTACTCTAAATGCGAAATTTTAAGCTCTTTTTGATAGAAAATTTTTGAATTTTCGAAAAAACATCATCAGACGTCATTTGAATTCTACCAACATACAAATACAACACTGTTTACAAATTGCTGGAAATGTGCATATTGAGGGTGTGAGAGATGTTTCCAAAAAAATATATTTGTCTATTTTTTAAAAAATCGAAAAAATACCCCAAATTGAACTTGGCTTCATATCACTATCCGTTCAATTAGCACTATCCGTTCGAAAAGTATGAAAAAAATATGGACCCATTTATGAGAAAATGGCATTTGAGCGTATTAGGAGTTTGGTTTCACAGAAAACAATTGAGTTTTTGAGAAACTTTATTTGACTTTATTTAAAGCACATGTACTCATAAATATAATAATATGAACAAATCACCAATTGTAATCTCAAATCGCTAATTTAATATTAATGACGGGAGAGATTCAGGTCAAAAAATTTCATTTTCGTAATTTTTGAGAAAACAAAAGAATAGAGCAATATGGTGTATATGTCATGTTATGGAGTACATTAGGCACTATCCTTACCAAATGTTTAAAGAAAAAAATTGGAGCCGTTTTGGAGAAAATCTTGTTTTCACGTCACATTTCCCACAATTTGTAAACATTATTGTAATTGTGAGGTAAAGTGCTTCTTATAACTTTAAATAAAGTTTTTCGAAAACTCAAAAAATTTCTGTGAAAAAGAGCTTTGAATTTCGAAATTAGAGTTTCGCCAAAACGTAATTTTCTTAAAAACGGCTCCAAATTTTCTAAAAAAATTGTCATTTATGACGAAGTTTTGCTGTTCTTTAATATTCGTAAAATAATATTTCCGTTCTACATTTACGAAACCGAAAAATTAAGAAAATATAAAAAAAATGTAATTTGGGCGGCGATGGATGGCAGCTGGCAAGAGCATATGGCCAGTCCGTATAGCTAGCCGAGACCAAAATATACTAGAAAACTAATACGGAAAAGTTTGTGCCGTTCTGTACCATCACGTTTTCATTTATATTGCAAAGTACAGCTATAATTGATACCATTAATACGAGAAGTCTTAGTTTTAAGGCAATTTTTAAACAAAAAGCAGAATGCTATGTATAAGTTAATTAGGAATTTTACGCTGAATACAAAGAAAAAATTAAGAGTAACAAAAAAACTGACGGGATGGAACATTTTTGGTAAATTCTGTGGTGGCAGCAGTATTTTTTTCTTTCGTTTTTACAGAATTGAAATCTATAAGAAAATGTATAAAAATCCTATGGAGTTTTTTTTACTTGCAGACCACGTGTAATAAAATGAAAGTGACGGCCCCGTGGCCGAGACCGCTAAGGCAGTAGTGCCGTAGTGGTCTTGGACCGCGAGGTCACGGGTTCGCGTCCCGCCTCGGGCATGGTTGTATGTGTTCGTCCTTTCACCGCCTCTCATCACCATATCGTGTCATCATAATGTCATAACGTTACTCCCAATAGTGGTCGCTAATGACCGAATAGTTGATGCAAACTTACACAACAACAAAATAAAAGTACTAGTATAAACACGTTTTATAAACAAAAGCTCTAAGAGAATTACATCCACCAGATATAAGCAAAGAGGTGATCCGATGATTGGCGGAATTGGCGGAAAAACGCTTCGTAGAGGCAACGTCTTACACACGGCGTGATAAAGTGAATATGGAAGCTAATCAATTGTCTTTCACTCCTACTTGCGAATAGTGTTTTAACCCACCCTGGAAAATGTTATGTTTGTATAAATACTTGTCACTTTTCAGAGTTGATACCATTAAAATCTAGAGCTTGGAAAAACGATCGCACATAATTAAACAGATACGTACCCACTGATTATCAGTTAAAATTAATTTATCATCAGTTGTGATAGTCACACAAAACATCGATTCTACTTTGAAAAAAAAGCTTTTATAAAAAAATTTCCTCGGTTACTCTTTCTCCGTGTGTTTACTGCAACTACCCTCGCGTCTTCGGTTGGGCGCCTCAGACGGGTAGCCGGCCCGCTCAGTCGACAGATTACCTGAAACGGCGGAGATGGAGGAAGCCGGTGGCCTAGGTTGAATGAGAAGTCTAACATGTGAATTTAGAACAAGTTGAATTTATTCATTAACAAAAGAAAACGCTAATGGTCTGGTGATGATAACTCTGGCGAGCATGCCCCCAAAATCGAAATAAAACAAAAAAATGAAATGTCATGCACATAAGAGAACAAAAAATTACAAAGTAATTACAATCAGATGAAACTCTTCTTCGCGCGCGAATTCCCGCTTGACGGCCATGCGCGGCCGGGAACTCCTCTTCGTCGCCCGGTCGAGAGGAAGTCAACACTGATTGTCTGATGTACTGTTCACACCTCTCGATCGCGGGTACGACATAAGACACTCAAACAGAAAATACCTCTGTTAGGCGGCCTGCGCCACCCACAGGTTGAACGACCTCAGGTCAGCTGGCTGCGAGGGTCGTGGCGGGCGAGGGGCGCCGCTCGAAAATGTAGGTCAGATCAGGTACTTGCGAGGGTAGCGGCCAAGGCGGCCGGAACACAAAGCGCCGTCTGCTCGCTGCGGTGAATGGGTCAGCACAGTTCATTCACTGACACGGTCGGTTCATTCCCGGTCGATCTCACAATACTTTGATACTAATGAGCCCGTGAATTATCGCACAAATTCACAAAGGAAAAGAGAGTCTCGAGTTCGCACGTAAATCGGACGTAATATAATACGAATTGCTGTCAAATGTTCATAATACTGTTCTGCGGCCTGCGTTCGTCACAGAAGTCTTGTACCCAAACTCTACAAGAAACTTAATAATTTTTTTAAGTCCATCGAACCGAACGCCACAACAGAATATAACAGGTTCCCCCCTGCGGCCGCCACTTGCGTCCGATTCTGAACACGGCTCCCAAGCTTCTCTTTTGTGCCTCGTCGCTCCAAGTTTTAGGAAACCTCGTTCCCCCCACCAAAATTATCCCTGTGACTCTGGAATATTCTAGAACAAACCCGAATTCTGGCTGCTATTGGCGAAAGGGTACTGCGCATTAGATATTTTCTGCCCAATCAGAGGATGTTTTCGAGGCCGAGAAAAGAGTGAGAGAGGGGCTGGTTATCGCTCCCTCTCGCTTTAATTTTGCGTCGAAAAGGGGCAGTTATTAACGACCGGGGGGGTGTGAGGGGCTAGGAATCTCTAGGGAGGTTGACGGAAGAGTTCCAGGCGTCGTGGAAAAATACTGAAGGGGTCGTGTGCGGAGCGGCCGCCCAGAGTTGGGGCACACGTGTCCGTGACAAATTAGGGAGCGAAGGGTGCCGACACCGTGGCGCCTCGCCTGGCCCTCGGGTCGCCTCCGTGGCGCCTCGCATCTCTCGCGTCGCCGCCTGCGTGGAGTTATTTTGCGGCAGAATAAACTTGAATTTATTCGGTATCACTACATTGGCCTCCCTTCCCGCAGTAGAGATATGCATCGTGTTTTAAAATTCGTAAGGCGTGGTGAGAAGTTTTGAAACCTGAGATGCTTATCTCGTCAAAAAAAATTTAAAAAAGTGGTACCGAATTCTAACGACTAATTTCTGTGATAACAATTACATAAAAGGTCTTATTCAAATAGTTACCCTTAAATTAAACTCACTAACCCTAATAATGATGGAGTAATAAAATAAACTAATAAACTACAAGAAATCTGAATTCCCTAATCTACGGTTACAAATATTATTTCTTAAACAGTGAAGGCACGGCTATCACGAACTACTCGGTAAGCTGTACAGTTCTGGCGAGTTTATTTTAGAGATTAATAAAGTTTGGAATTAAGTTTTCATTCTCTCATTGATTGGTAGAAAGGCATTCTAATAGTCGCCTTAAATGACAAAGATGTTCCTGAAAATTTCGAGATGAAATCACAAGGTCGTCAATATAAGGCGTAACGAAGCGTTTGAGTTCGTCACCTAATTTCATCTAAGCATCGAATGAAGGCTGCGCCACTGTTCTTTAGGCCGAAGGCATCCGCTTCCAGACATAAGTGAGGCCGTTGTAAAGGAATCCTGTAAATTTTCTGTCGTCTGGGTGAATAGCAATTTGCCAGTACGAACTAGAAAAATCCAAAGCTGAGAAGATTTTTGTTTGGTTAAACTTCCAAAGAATATCATCAATATTCTGCGGCGCCTCATTTTTCTGGAAACGGTCACTTCATTAATTCTGCGAGCGTCTAAACAAATTCTGACCCCTCCGTCTTTCTTTTTTACAACGACAATCGGATTTAGATAGGCGGTCACTGATCTCTCGATGATGCCCTCGTCAATCATTTTTCTGACGGTCTCATCACTTCCCCCCTTAAAGCTTGTGGAATAGGATAGTTTTTCATCTTAAACGGCGAGTCATCGGTAACCCTAATTCGAAAACAAAAGTCTTTAATGGGGATGAACGGGGCGACCGAAGACATGTAAATAATCAAGTAGCACTGTCTGCAACTGGGAGCGTTCATCATAGTTCAAAAAATCACATTTTTGCACATTTTGGCAAATAATCCCCTTCGTCGTTTCCCCCCCTTCCCAAGTTGCACTAGAAAATGCTAAGATCAATCCTATCTTCCCCGTCATCTTGAATAATAATTTCTTTACCGGCACCGAAACTCATAACATTTCTGGAAAAATCTATTATTCCACCGTTTTCTCTTAAAAAAATCAACCCCCAAAATAACATCATGATTAAGAATCTTCAATTACTAGACAGGGCAAATCAAACAACATATCTCCTATATTAATTGAAATCAGGACCTGCATTGAAATTGGCTTGCTTCGTTTTCCTCCCAACCCCTATGACATAGCATCTGACGGTAGGTAATGTCGGTACTGGAATCCGCTCGCTTATAAGTCGCGCATAAAAGTTCTTGACACAGCACTAATTTCACTACCAGTATCAATTAAGAGCTTGGACACATAATTTCCCATAAAGGATTCAATAATAGGGCATTTTCTGCACGTTCTTTGATAGTCCACATCCTCGTCTTCGTTAAAATCAAAAAAGGCATAATTCACTGATATGATCGCATGAAATGGTATCTCTAAAGAAACTCGTCCGTCACCCAGATACCGAGACAGCTGGGACGTTTCTAATTTGTTGAAGCCGGCCGGGATGAATTTTGCCGTCCATCTCTCTCATCGCGATGTCCACGGTTCTCACGGGATTCGGGCGGCGCTCGCCGATCATCTGCCTCGTTCCCTCCGGCCCTATTATCTCTATGCCACTGCGGCCTGCCTTGGTAGTTTCCGTCGGGCCTGCGATTTCTGTCGCGGTTCTCATTGTGATAGTTGTCCCGCGTTCTATCAAATTGTGCCAACAGTTCTTGGAAACGTTCTAAATCTCTACACTCCACGCTGTTGACAATATTCTGTACATACGTTGGGAAATGAGCTGTCAGTAACCAGATGATTTTTCGGTCGTTTGCCTGCGGGTCACACAGCTTGATGGCGGAGATTTTCTCCATGGCGTAGTCTAAATAGGACTGCCCGTGGCGGTTTTCCCATCGCGATTCTAAAATCTTCCGCTCGAACTCATATCTCCGTTGTTCGCCCCAGTATCGATTCAGAAACTTCTCCCGAAACTCTTCATAATTTTGAGGGAAAGGGTTTAAAGCGGAAATCCAATAAGATGCATTGCCTTTCAACAATTCTTGCATAAATTTAGCCTTCAAGTGTGAAGGTACCGCCTTCGTGAGATTCATGTAATTTTCCGCCCGGTCAAGGAAAACTTTGGGATTTTCATCGGGTTTTCCGGAAAAATACAGGTTTTGCGGTGGAGCCATGAGAAGCGAAGGCCTGAGCCACCAGAATTCGGATTTGGGTAATTCTCGCGTTCCTTTTCAATTTCCTCCTTTACCAATTCTAGGACAGTACGATCAATTTCCCTTTTTAATTTAGCTTCTCTCTCCCTGATGTTTCCTCACTAATATTGCCTACTTGCGCGAACTTTTCGTGGATATGCGACACTTCTGAATGGAGTTTCTGTCCGATTTTATTAAATTTTTCGCCCATTTCCTGCTTAACTTCAATGATCTTTTCAGTAACCGACTCACAGCACGCTTCTACTTTGTCGTCGCATGCCTGTAATTTGGTCTGAATTTCGGTTTTAAAAATTTGAAATTTTCGGTAGTTTCCGCTTGTGCCCTTCCCAACTCCTGACTGAGTTTTTCTACATTCCCCTCTATTTCCCCGCATCTGCCTTCGACCTGATTCTTTAAAATCCCTATTTCATGGTTAAGTTTTGCTCGAGACTTTCTAATTTATTTGCTTGGGCTTCCAAATGGCTTTCGATTCGGTTAAATCTGTCCTCACACTTGCTCTCATGTGCTGTGAACCGTTCATCTAACATTTCCTGTAATTTGGCAGCGTTATTTGAGATTTTCTCCTCTAATTTTGCGGCATTATTTGAGATTTTCTCCTCTAATTTCGCGGCATTATCTGCAATTTTCTCCTCTAATTTTGCGACATTGCTATCTGACTGGTCTTTAATTTCTTTCAATTTAGCGGCGTTGTCTGAAAATTTCTCCTCAAATTTGGCAACAGTGTTATCTGAAATTTCTCTCATAACGCGCAAGATCTCACTTAAGGTGGGACCTTGCGTCGACGGCTCCTCAAAACTGTCTTCACCCGTCACGTCAATACCTGATTCGTCCTGCATTTTTACGATGTTACGCGGTTTCACTTGTTTTAGTACGCGCACACGGTATTCACACAACACAACACAACACAAGACAATGACACTTACAAGGAAAACACAGTACAAAATGACATCCTCAACAGACCATAAGTTATTAACTTCTCTACACCGTGCTTCCATCCATCATCTTAATAATTTAAACAATTTAATAATTTAGGCAGAGAAATCTCAGGGCGCTTATCTGGGATATTAAAAAATGAAAATTACGATTATTTCGCGTTAATCGAGCCCCACGGTGGGAAAGCCAATTGCAACTACCCTCGCGTCTTCGGTTGGGCGCCTCAGACGGGTAGCCGGCCCGCTCAGTCGACAGATTACCTGAAACGGCGGAGATGGAGGAAGCCGGTGGCCTAGGTTGAATGAGAAGTCTAACATGTGAATTTAGAACAAGTTGAATTTATTCATTAACAAAAGAAAACGCTAATGGTCTGGTGATGATAACTCTGGCGAGCATGCCCCCAAAATCGAAATAAAACAAAAAAATGAAATGTCATGCACATAAGAGAACAAAAAATTACAAAGTAATTACAATCAGATGAAACTCTTCTTCGCGCGCGAATTCCCGCTTGACGGCCATGCGCGGCCGGAACTCCTCTTCGTCGCCCGGTCGAGAGGAAGTCAACACTGATTGTCTGATGTACTGTTCACACCTCTCGATCGCGGGTACGACATAAGACACTCAAACAGAAAATACCTCTGTTAGGCGGCCTGCGCCACCCACAGGTTGAACGACCTCAGGTCAGCTGGCTGCGAGGGTCGTGGCGGGCGAGGGGCGCCGCTCGAAAAATGTAGGTCAGATCAGGTACTTGCGAGGGTAGCGGCCAAGGCGGCCGGAACACAAAAGCGCCGTCTGCTCGCTGCGGTGAATGGGTCAGCACAGTTCATTCACTGACACGGTCGGTTCATTCCCGGTCGATCTCACAATACTTTGATACTAATGAGCCCGTGAATTATCGCACAAATTCACAAAGGAAAAGAGAGTCTCGAGTTCGCACGTAAATCGGACGTAATATAATACGAATTGCTGTCAAATGTTCATAATACTGTTCTGCGGCCTGCGTTCGTCACAGAAGTCTTGTACCCAAACTCTACAAGAAACTTAATAATTTTTTTTAAGTCCATCGAACCGAACGCCACAACAGAATATAACAGGTTCCCCCCTGCGGCCGCCACTTGCGTCCGATTCTGAACACGGCTCCCAAGCTTCTCTTTTGTGCCTCGTCGCTCCAAGTTTTAGGAAACCTCGTTCCCCCCACCAAAATTATCCCTGTGACTCTGGAATATTCTAGAACAAACCCGAATTCTGGCTGCTATTGGCGAAAGGGTACTGCGCATTAGATATTTTCTGCCCAATCAGAGGATGTTTTCGAGGCCGAGAAAAGAGTGAGAGAGGGGCTGGTTATCGCTCCCTCTCGCTTTAATTTTGCGTCGAAAAGGGGCAGTTATTAACGACCGGGGGGGTGTGAGGGGCTAGGAATCTCTAGGGAGGTTGACGGAAGAGTTCCAGGCGTCGTGGAAAAATACTGAAGGGGTCGTGTGCGGAGCGGCCGCCCAGAGTTGGGGCACACGTGTCCGTGACAAATTAGGGAGCGAAGGGTGCCGACACCGTGGCGCCTCGCCTGGCCCTCGGGTCGCCTCCGTGGCGCCTCGCATCTCTCGCGTCGCCGCCTGCGTGGAGTTATTTTGCGGCAGAATAAACTTGAATTTATTCGGTATCACTACATTACATCTTCAGCAAACATCATAATACTTGTATATTTCGATTTGCTTACATTTGGGAAATAGTTTTCTTCTCTGAGAAGAGTTCCAAACAGAAATGATCCCGCTGATCACAACTGGAAATGTCCTAACAATTTTGTCAAATGTAGATGAACTTCAAATGCAAATATGTTCTAAATAAATGTTTCTATATAATTCTATTCAGAGCAAATTTTCATTACATTAAAAAAAATTAACAACAGCTTTTTCGTAACAGTATATTTTCTTTAATAAAAGAACTCATACGGAATAATCATTCTTCACTTTCATCGTTCAGTTCTCGATCTCTCAGAGATGTTTCCGCTACGATGAAAGTAGAAACAAAGTGAAAGACAAAATTGAATTAAAACTAAATGCTGCATCGGCACGTATTTCCTTGCATATATGCATATACATATTACACATATGAGTCAATCCATTTTAAGTGGTCCAGAATTTAATAAATTGGTCGCTCGACCATCTCGTAAAAAAATTCATATTTTGTACATAAATTTCCTTATGTTTAGACTGTCCAAAACCATCTTTAACTTTTTTTTTATGGTACCTTGTTTACAAATGGCGGCCATTTTTGTTTCGCGCCGTGCGCCATTTTTCGCGTTTGCAGACATTTACTCTTTTCTAAAGTACTCAGCTCTAGGTTGCTCTAGCATTCTAGAATAAAAGCATTCGATTCAGCATACTCTGGCCTGCAAATCGAAATATTACTTACCTATTTTCTATGTTATTATTTGGGAAATATTTGCAACCAAATCTATGGAACGCGAATGAACGAAATTCGATTTTCAGAGAGTAATTTTTAAAAGAAGAAATAGAATCTAAGCCTTAATTTTTTCTGTGCTTTTACACACAACAATATAGTTACTTTTTGTAAAATATCATTGGTGTATAACGTACTCCTTGAAAATTACATCCTCTTGAAAATTGGAATTTTGGATTTTTTCCCAATTTTGAACTGTAATATCTCTGTTGGGGGACCAGATAAAAACCTGAAAATTGCACAGATGCTAGACCGCTATCATACCAAACTTCAGTAAAAATTACAACTTTTAGATTTAACTCAAAGTATTTTTAAAAAAATTGAAAACTTACGAAAAAAGCGCTTCATTTCCTCGTGAGGATACGTTGTGCCAAGTAGTAATCACATTATTTTGAAGCTATTTTAAAGGAAAATCTACACTGATTTAAAATAATGAATTATACCTAGCAATTAATAAACATAAAAGTGGCCTTATATATAATTTTCAATATTAGGTATAGTTTACTCTAAAACAAACTTACACCTTGACATCTACGTCCGTAATTGAAAATACGGTTATCCTGATTTTGAAAGCTGAACCGCTTAAAACAAAAAATATTTATAAATTACAACAAATAAATAAATACAGCGTTTTGTTTATGTTTTTGCGTTTAAATTTACCATTCTGCTTACTATTTCTGAAGATTTCTGCAGAGATATGAACAGTCGCACAGTACTCCTTAGATGCAATGATCGCGACTGAATTTTAGAATAGCATGACGAACACAATCATTTCCCTGGTATCAGATTATCCGAAACATTTTTATTCTTGTTAGTTGTTCGAACGTTGTGCAAGCCAAAGTTATTTCTCTCAAAGCTTTTGATAAAGGTTTTTTATGATTTTTGTAAGAATCTGGAAAAGACTGGTCAAACAGATCAAATTTTTGTAGTACGTATTTTATCTCTTGATACTAACAGAGAGATGTGATATCACAGTTATTCTTAACGAAAACACCACTCTGTCCTCTACATCAAAGTCTTCAATTGACGTAATAATATAAGGAAAAATATTATAAAGTTTTATGGCCAACTTCATTAGTAATATCACCTATATAGCAATCGCACTCCATTTTCATAAACGGTCAAATAATTGTGCACATATACTGCGAGCAAATCTTCTGCCGACTTGACAGCCGGGAGTGGGGGAGAGCGATGTTGCCACTTACTCGGGCAGCAGACCCGTGTTCGTTCTTGCGTCAGATCAGCTGTTGATGCATACACGTCCAATTTATTGTATTTTTGGTAGAATTGTAATAATGACACTAGTTTATTTCATGAAATTCTGTTACACAATTTTATCGCAGTCCCTTACACTATAATCCTGCCAAAGCCAGCAATAACGAAACATTTTTGCACAAGCAGATTAAAGTAAGTACAGCGATACGCGTTTTAAGAAGGAAGATGCATAGCATTCATTGTGAAAGATTTATAAGAGAGAAGTATCTAAAAGCAAGACATCTGGGTTTGAATACATAACTTTACCGAACGTTCACACTCACACAAAAAAATTGCAGGACTTTTCGAAGTTACTGACTTTGCCTGTTATTTACAAGGTTTTCAAAGAGGCGTCCTATTGAATGCATTGGCATAAAGATGAAAATTAGAAATGTCCCGTAAGGTGGATGTACATATACATCGTGTCATAAGTATATCAGCCTTTAACACTAGATGTCACAACCGCTCACACGATGCATAACCTAACAAGTAATGGCGCTCCTCTTGGCGCTCGGCGCTCTTCAATTTTCAGTTGCTTCGCGCTACTACATTTCATTTGTTTCTTAGTAAACTTCGGCAACTCTGTTGTGACATCATCACAATTTGAAGCCTCTGATTGGACAACGGAACCCCCTCTCCCCTCTCAGCCTAGAGCTGTCAAGTCCGCAGAATATTTGCTCGCAGTATACGCACAGATTAACATGTTTTTGACGTAAAGGGAAGACAACACTTAAACCACAAACTCATGGAAAACTATTCAAAAGCCTGTGTGACTTCGAAAGTGTGTTAAATCCTCGGCCACCGCGTTGGTTCTGTCAGATACACGAAACTTCCGTTGTTGATATTCTACGAAATACTAAGAGGTGCGGGGTCAAGTTTGCCAGTAGCTTCGACTCTACGTACCTAAACTGTATTGGCCTTATATCCGCTGATTCTCTTGCATTTTCTGTTAATTCTGTCACGTTATTTTCACCATAGAGTAAAGATGTATACATCCTTAGTCTATGGTTGGACTTCCCTACGCATAACCGCTAGGCAAATTTTCAACATGGCGAACTTGCGTCTTCGGTCTTGAAAATACTTGAACGCGATTGGTGAAAAGTATTCAACCATGAAGCTATGATTTCCAAGCGTCATGGATTCGTCGTACACAAAGAAACACATCACATTAGTCGTACAAAGAAATACAAAATATCTCAATTAAAAAAAAAACAGTAGTCTGTCATAATTAAATCTTTTTAATTAATCAAATATTTTTCTGAAGGAGTGCCCAATATAGTTGGCACTTGAAGGCCTACAGTATTTAAATCCATCCATGAGCAAATGTAATTGAAATTGTTAGAGGAATAATAAACTCAGTCTATGGTAGTATTTGTTTTTTTAAAGAAACCCCTTTTCTATACAGCACTTTATTTATCTAATTGTTTTCCATTTTCCTGAACAGTCTCATGCCTTTTTTTCCAAAACATTTAAACCTCTCTTCATTTTGAGTGCAACATCAAGACAAACTAGTACAAAAGACCATGCCACTTGGAAATCTCTGTTGAAGATTTTTATCTCCAACAATGTTATAATTTTATTATTGATTGTCTAAATAATCAGCTCTTAGAATTATATGATGCAGTAATTTCATTTTATTCAGCTTTACTTTGAGATGTACTTTACACAATAATCTTCATCTAAATCGATATCATAACTTGATATAAAATTATGCTGAAAACATTTGCAACCAGGAAATAGCTTCTATGAATTACCTAATCCCACCGCTGTAAATAATATGGCATATTGCAATTCCGAAAACAGTTTTAAATTTCAATCAAAACTTTTGAAACATACAATTTGGTCATGCATTTTAAATCCCTAAGCATACCTAAACATAAAATAGGGGAATAACTGAAAAACACATTATATTGGATAAGAAGGATAATAAGGAGCAGTAGGAGTCAATGATTAGGATTTCTGTCAAATTACAATATAAAGCTTTATACATTGTTGCTGATAACCAAACTACTTATCTTGTTGTTAAGTAATATAATAATCTAAGGTTTATCCTAGCATTAGCACAGGTAATTCAAGAAATAAAAATTAGAGAGAAACAAATATTGAAAAAATACTTGAAAACTTTTTATTAAATTACTGATCTCATGATATTGTAATTATATCTTCCCAATTCTGCTTTGGAAACAAATCTTCCGCCAATTCGCTCAGATATACTGCGATTTTACTAGGAAGAGCTCTCAAGATAACTCAAATCCCATCTTCGCGATGGAATATGTCACGGCATTTGGCGTCTTTTCTCGGTCTTGCCGGTAGAAGTCGCATGATCGCAAGCACTGCTTCATACGGTCGCGCTCGTGCGAAATCTAGCGGAACGACTGTGAATGATACGAAATGCCGTGACATATTCCATCGCGAAGATGGGATTTGAGATATCTTGAGAGCTCTTCTTACAAAAATTGCAGTATAGTGATATTTACCACGTGTAGACCAGGCAACAAACAGTACTCAGTCATTAAAAACAACGAAACTTTGTAGCAACATGAGCCTTGAGCAGACACGCCAATCGCAAAAACATTACGGCGTTGCCCAATTTACCAAAGGCTTTTCGCTCTTCTCAACCGTGGAAATTTTTGCCATTGTTAGCGGTCACTGTACAAAAATATGCAGATATATGTCTATAATGCTTCTTTTTATGATTTTTCTCGTACTAGTTGTGTAATAGTGCTTTTTTACATTCAATCTTATGCCTCAATTTTCATTTCTCGGCCACGCGATAGGTTGGTACTAGTTAAGAACTAGTCAACGGTAGGTCTTTATGTGGTATTAAAATAGTTCTTTTTTTCCATCTATGAAACAAAATTAATTTCTATAATTAAATAAAACTCAGCATAAGAGTCCCTATTTTGTTTATGTAGGACTCACAAGATACCCACTTACATCGAAAATAAATATTTTGAACATATTATGGACACTCTGTCTAATAGGAATATCTCGCTCTAACCACCTTAAGTTAATCGCATGCGTTCTGGTTATATTGTATTACAATTTAATGTTCAAAACTCATAAATTTACGTAAATCGTTTCATACAGATGCACACAAGGCCACATACTCTTTCTTGCTAGCTACCATCTAGCATCGCCAAAAGTCCTTTTTTTTGTCATTTTCTTAATTTTTCGGTTTCCTATTGGTAGAACAGAAACATTAATTTTAGAATATTAAAGAACACAAAAACCTAGCCGTAAATGGCAATTTTCTTTTAAAAATTATGTTCCGTTTAAGAGAAAATGGCGTTTTAGCACTACTAAAAATGCGAAATTTGAAGCTCATTTTCACAGAAAATTTTTGAGTTTTCAAAATACTTATTTGAAGTTATTTGAAGGCACATACACTCACAAATATTATCATCTTTACAAATTGCGGATAATGTGCATATTAAAGATGTGAGAGATCTTTCAAAAAATTTACATTTATATAATTTTTGAAAAAACACAAAAAAAACTCAAAATAAACCTTCACGCTATACTAATGAGTGTAATTAGCACTATCCGTTACAAAAGTTTCAAGAAAAAAATTTGCAGCCATATACGAGAAAATGACGTTTCAGCATTTCTGAAAATGCCGAAATTTT
Organism: Acheta domesticus; assembly: GCA_031308135.1. Taxonomy (NCBI): domain Eukaryota; kingdom Metazoa; phylum Arthropoda; class Insecta; order Orthoptera; family Gryllidae; genus Acheta; species Acheta domesticus. Next base: position 37,057 of record JAHLJT010006986.1, read on the forward strand.
GAGCTACTTTTCACAGAAAACGGTAGTGTTTTCGAGAAACTTTACTTGATATTATTTAAAACATATCTACTCGTAAATATAATAATGTAAAAAAATCGCCGATAATGTAAATATTAACGACGTGAGAGACAAGTAAAACAATTTATATTTTTGTAATTTTTGAAAAAACAAACCGATAGACCAAAATGGCTTTTATGTTCATTGATAGAGTACATTTACCACTATCCCTACCAAAAGTTTAAAGAAAAAATTTGGAGGCCGTTTTTTGAGAAAATTTTGTTTTTGTAATTTTTTAAAATTGCACATATTGCACGCAATATTGCACGAAAACTACCAAAATTGTGAAAAACATTTACATGACCTTTATTAAAGAACTCAATATGCAGAACAAATTTTATTTGAAGAAAAAATCTCTATCTTCAATTTTGTAGTTGGGGAAAGACGCCGAAAAAAATTCAAACTTTCACAATTTTCGAAAATTCAGAGATGTACGTGAAAATCGGACCTATGCCATGTTAAAAAGTGTATTTTCCTCTATTCATACAAGAAAATTTAAAGAAAAAATTTGGAAGCCGCTTTTGAGAAAATGTGAAAACCCCCGGGGGGCTTCATATAAAGTACCCCCAAATTTTAAAGAATCTTTTTCAAAATCACAAAGCTTTGACTAGAATTAGATCGACTAAGGAATATCAATTTTGAAGAAAATCGACCGAACGGTCGACGCAAGCGTTGACCACAGACGGAACAGATGGACAGACGGGCAGGACGGACAGAATGCCGTCAATCGATTTTAAGTATAAAGACGCAACAAATCATGGATTTTGAACCACACCACGAGATAGAGGATTTTTTTTTCTTAATTTAGCAACTGGTTTTATCCACTTATTCGTTTTCACGGCCCGGCAATTAATTTTTTTCCGCCGAAAATTGACCATTTTTTCGCGCAGCATTACATAACTTTCCCTATACTAACGTATATCACTCCATGTATACGTACGTATACGGGAAAGTAAAATGAGAGAACCCTGGACACTGTGAACGGGTGCGGTGCGTCCCTGATTTTGTGCAGTGGGGACATGACGAAACAGAAAAGATAACCCTCAGCATTGTGTTGGCAGACCTTCCCACCCCGAACGCGACCTACGAGCTAAAATCTACTAATAAGCAGCCGCAACGCATTGGCTGAAACGCCTGTGAACACTTTTGCCAATTAAAATATGAGACCCCTCATCTAATAACCCACTATGCCATATTTTGACTATTTCGACTTTCTTCTGACCAACATGACGTTTAAATTACAACGTAAACTTTCAAGAAGCAGAGAACGCATGCGATTCGTATATTACTATTCCCATATACTTACGAATATACGGAGTATAGTATTCGGAAAGATTTGAAATGCTGCGCGAAAATTCGGAGGATTTTTCGGAGAAAACACTCGTTGCCGGGCCCTAATAACACAAAAAGTGGATAAATCCACTCGATTAATGAAGACAAATATCCTCTAGCACGTGGTGTAGCCAGAATCATTCTTTTGTGGGTCCTTGCAACACCAACTAGACATACTTTACAAGGCCTGAGCAGTCATTCGAGATGGCCGCCTGAAAAGGGCCATACAAACTGAAATGCTAAGTCAAATTGTTGGTTACCAGACAAAAATATTACACTATCAAATAAGAAGAAAAGAGGTTACTTTCTTCAGCTGAAAGTTTGTTCATAAAAATGTTTTCTTTTTCAGGCAAAAAAAGCTGCATGCACTTCTATTAATACAGTTATCACCATTTACAAGGCACAGTACATGAAATCCTATCTGTTCTATTTCTGAATATACTTTTTCAAAATATTTTGGAAGTCTTAATTTTAAATGTATCTCATCCATCGTGACAGGCACTAATTTATCACTATCACTTAATTTATAAACGTGTGGTTCTTGTTACGCTTCAAAAAATTTTCAATTTATTTCATTTGAGGTTCTAAACGAAATGAACACAATCTCATAACTGCATTAGGTTGAGGAATATTATAAAACCCTAAATGTTTGAATATTTATAAGAATATGGTTATATGGTATATTGCATGCAAGGCAATATAAAAAAACCTGAACTGTACTGATATGCACTTCTTTTCTTTGTAAGGAGTTTCATGTTTTCCAGCATAAAAACAACAGGTTTGTTAAATTGTGAATTTGTGGTACTGATCAAAAGTAAAAGATCTGATATTAACGCAAAACCACCGTGAGGACTATTATAACTACTTGTATTAAAACATAACTTTAACCTAAACATTTTCTAAAACACCATTAATTTCATTGTATTACATACACGATCTGATATTGAAGTACCTCCAACTTCTAATACTTTTTTTACAGTTATAAACACTGAGTTTCGATTCCTTATCCATCAAAACTGAATTGATAATTTTAGAGGCACAATTACAATCCAATATGTTGAAAAAGAGTACCGTCTCCCTTATTAATGATCGACTAATAATAGTCCAAAGAAGTAACTCCAATTTGCTTTTTAGTTCATCAAAAGTACTGAAAGACATTTTATTTAATCTTGCAATGTTTTCTTTAGAACTTTTCTTCAATAGCAGCAAGCAGACTCGCAATTTTGTTTTTTGAGGAGTTCCCTGTAAGAAGTGCTTGGGCCATTCAAGTAAGCAGGACAATTGGGCAACGAAGAAGGCATAGCTCCACGGAACAGTCGTGTATGTAAATTGGAACACTGATTTTAGTCCATTATCACAATAGAATACTGAACTCTTCTCAATTTCCATGTTCGCAAATACAATTCACGAATCTGAAAGTAAACACTGAACTTAGGCAACTTACACTCTTCACTTTTATCATAATTCCCTCACTGGGGGCACAGTCCTTATTCAGCATGATTCTCACTGTTATCAACAACAGTCTACATCTACATAACCACTACTTGAAAGCTACAACTACTATTCAACGTACACAACTGAATCATCTCAACTCGAACGAGTCGGCCTTTTGTAGCCGCCATATTGGCTTTGAAAAACTGCAGTGCGCAGGCCTGTATGTCTAGATGGCGTGGTCCTTGATACCGAAACAACAATTGACGGTATAAACGTCCGTCCGTCGGTCCGTCTGTCTGTCTGACCGGTGTATGTAAACAATACTAGCGATTAAGTACGCGTAGGATTGTTTCCAAATTGGCGAAACCCCTGATCCATCTGACCTAGGTCGAAGCTCTGCAATTTTGGAAATTCTCTGCATTAATTAATTTTTGGGAGTGCTTTACATGAAGGCTCCCGAATAGATGGCAGCTGGCAAGAGTATGTGGCAAGTCCCGAATAGCTATCCGAGACCAAAGAAATAAACAATTAATAGGGAAAAGAAAGGATTTTTTTTTCCGAAATGGATATTCCCCAGTCGATCTGGCTCGACTCGAGGCGCTGCGATTTTGAAAAGCTTTCTCCCAAAATGATGGGGTACTTTACATGAAACCCACAGAAGATTATCAGTTTTTTTTAAAAGACGTCTTAAAATGTTTATTTAAATTTCCTATAAAATAGAGGAATACACTTATAAAGCTGCCAAAGGTCCGAATTTAACGGTTTATACTGAATGCTCGAAAATTTCAAAAGTTTGAATTTATTTCACCGCCTTCCTACAACTACAAAATCGAAGATAGAGTTCCCCTTGAAATAAATTTCTTCTCCATAGTGCGTTGCACTCATTAAAGTCATGTATATATTTTTGAAAACTTTAGTGTTTTTCGCGCAACTTTGCGTGCAATATGGCAATTTAAAAAATAATAATAAAAAACACATTTTCTGAAAAATCGGCTCAAAGTTATTTCTTTAAACAGTTTGACAGTGATAGTGCTTAATGTACTCCTTGAAGTGGCCATATTGTTCTATCGTTTTGTTTTCTCAAAAATTACAAAAATATAATTTTTTGACTTGTTTCCCACGTCGTTAATATTTACTTAAGCGGCGACTTGTTCACATTATTACTTGGTCATTTTAAGTTTCTCGACAACACAATCGTTTTCTGTGAAAATAGATTAAAATTTCGCATTTTCAGAAACGCTCAAACACCTCTTAAATGGCTCCGAAGACATTTTCTCATAATGGATGAAGACAGTTCTTTCTTCAAATTTTCAAATGGATAGTGCTAATTGCACTCTTTAATGTGACATAATTCATTTTGGTGTTTTTGTTTGATTTTTGAAAAATTATACAAATATGATTTGTTTGAAAGCTCTCTCACATTGTTAATATACATATTTCCATCAATTTGTAAACACTATTGTATTTGTGTTTTAAAGTGCTTCAAATGACTTCTAATAAATTTTTTTCGAAAACACAAACATTTCCTTGAATAAGAGCTTAAAATTTCGAATTTACATAGAGCCCAAACGCCATTTTCTAAAAACGTCTCCAAATTGTTTAAAGAATATTCACATTAGTGCGAAGATTTTCTGTTCTGTAATATTCTTAAAATTAATATTTCCATTCTACTATTACGAACCCAAAAAATTTAACAAAATATGTAAGAAATATACTTTGGACTTCGATTGATAGCAGCTGGCAGTCCCAATAGCTGCCGATACGAAATGAAATAGAAAACGGGAATGTCTGTGCCATTCTGTGCCACTAGTTTAATACCTCTCACGCGCATATTTCGAGCTATTTTTAACGCTATTGCATTTGTAAGTGGAAATGCTTTAAATGTTTTCCACTCAAGGTTTTCGAAAAATCACAAATTTTCTGTTTAAAAAGTTTCAAATTTCGCATATACAGAAACGCTTAAACGCCATTTTTTAAAACAGATATAAAGTTTCAATGAAAATTCCCACTTAGAACGAGATTTTACTCATTTATATTCTTAAAGTAATATTTTGGTTGTACTATAAGAAAAATTAAAAATTGAGGAAAATATCAAAAAAATTGTTCTTTGAGCGGCGATAGATGGCACCTGGGCAAGATTTGGGGAAGACCGTACATCCAGTCCACATCAAGGAAATTTGAAACTTTACCACGAGTAAGTCTCGTAGGACATATTCTGTAGGACCACTAGTCATGTTTCTGAAATGCAATTTTTTGCCAGAAGTTTTTAAACCAACTTTTGACAGCTTATTGCGGCTCAGCTATTCGAAATATCGAGGCGTTTATTAATAAAATTGCTTAAAATTGACGTAAGTGCTTATTGTGAAGATGTTTGTTTACACAATTCGACTGCTTTTTATTCCTCGCTTAATTTTTCCTGTCTGAGCAAATATATCCATTTCTTTTGTAAATATTAAACAATTTACATGTTTTTGGAGTGTTACTATGCTTCCATAATGCAAAGTTTTGCCTAGAGATCATTTTCAACCAAATTTTGAGTGCCTCACTCGGCCCAACCATTCGGAATATCCACGTAGTTTTATTAGAAAAAATATACTTAGAATTGCTTAAGAGCTTATTCTCGAAGTTCGACGTTTTCTCCCTGGACACCTGTAATTATACTGTTCTTTAGTATAATCGTTATTCATGAGATTTAGCCCAGAAATCAAACAATTATATTAGTTTGCCGTCATTATATCTTCTTCTTTAGAGCGGAATTAAACACCAGTTAGAATTATGAGTAGCACAATATTATGACAGTATTCAATGGAAACGCACACATACAAAACAAATTAGGGAGGTAGGGAGATAAAAATTATACGAACATTATAATGCTGTCCACTTATACCACATGAGCTGGCATGATAACCACAGACCTCGCGATCACAACTGAATAGATGTAACAAAATACTACAAGCAATACACTCAATCAATCCAGTAAACACATAGCAATTAAATTTCCATTTGATACCAGTATAATTTACATTTTGTTCAGTTGTAAATATATAATCAGTAAATATTCCTTTAACCCTCAAATGGTGACGTGAAACTTATCGAGCGTAGATGGTGACGTGGGGTCAGTAATGACACACACATTTTAAAACTATAAAATCACTTTATTACAAATGTGTGGCACAGATCTTTTGTATTGGTGTTTAGCAGACCTTTTCTGCACATATTCTAAGCAAACTCTATTGACAATCGACACGTATTTTTGAGATAAGTCACTTTGTTTAGTTTGAGAACACATGGTTTTACTGCTTTTGCAATCTTCATTTTGAACTTTCAATTGCTGACATAAGAAATACAGATATCATCAAAACTTACACCCGGAAAAGGGCAAAAGCTAATAAATATTATTAAAATCAACAAATCCTAATTATTTAACTATTTGACAATTTTAACGTCTAAAAATTAGCTTGGCCGCATTCCTGGCAACGAGATATCTATAGGTTTGACACAATGGATGATCACAGGAAACACAGAATAATAATTTTTTTTGGCCGTGGACATAAGTCACACCTCTTCCTTTTTACTTTCCCGTATACGTACGTATAAATTTCATTTATTTTTCCAATGTTCAGATACAAGGACCTGGATGTCTTACCTTATTCATGCACTTTGGTATTTAATAATAATAATAATATAATAATAATAATAATAACTCCACCTAGGAGTACACGACCTGGAGTTGGTGGTGGAGCTTGAGTACCCTCATGAGCCTTAAAGATATGTCAGTGGTAGCCTAGCTACCGATAGGGCCCTCCCTTGCTGAATAGTTGAAGGTGAGGGTCGACGAAGAAAGTACGCCATTTTGAGGAGAGTGGGAAGTACGTAGTAGAGAGGGAAGGGTTCTGAACCTTTGACTTCCTGTTGTCGGCCCGTAGAGGGTACAGGAGAGAAACTGGGTTGGCACACCAGGGGACCACTGATTACAGTGGAGGCCCGAACATTGCTTAGCCAGCGAAAGGAGGCTGCTCAGCGTCAGTTGAAAATCCCGTAGGGTTTAAGTAATGCCGACTGGCGATCGGAGGGACCCCTTGCTGGGCCCTGCGGGGGGATGCCCTGAGGCCACTGTGGGTCGCAGTAACGGATGCAGGAAACAACCGAGGGTTAAGTGTGATCTGTGAACTCGACTTGCGTCCTGCGAATCCTCAAATTCAAACCATGAGCAAAAATGGATAGAACAAGCAATGTAATGAATCTTAACGTGCCTTGTTCTACCATGTCCCATACCTGCTCAGAACCGAGCTAATGTCACCTTGTCGACATCTGGCCATCCCACCGGTGTTAGTCCCAGGGACCCAGAGCCGGCAGTAGCTCGAAGCCATCGTCAGAGATGGACCCGGGATGAATTAAAGGAGGTGGGTGGTGCCTTTTACTATGCAAAAGCCAAAAATGGGGGGCTCAGAAATAGAAGTTTTCAAGGTATGGAGAGAGCGGAACCCAGATATGAGACCTACCCAGACTCAAGAAGCTGCCAGTCAAACGACGATAACTACTCAGCAGTGGAAAAATCACAGCAGAAACAACTTGCTGACATTGAGAGAAATGCAGAGTATGGTACTTCGCTCGAACATCCACATGACGACATGTAGAAACTGAAAATGATGAATCCCGTCGAAGGTTCATCGCTTTCCAGTGAAACACACGTCAGTGGTGAAAACCCTCTGGCAATGAATTACACGATAAGGACATGATGCGAAATCTCCTTCGGCGCGAGATAGAAAGAGTTAGTCACCTTCCGTTTGAATCTCGCGAACCGTTTGAGGAGAATATACGAAAATGCCAAAGCTAAAAAGAGTGATAGAAAACTTGAATTCTGTCTTAAATGAGGTGGTGAGACCCCAGGCAGAGATCTAGATATTACTGAAATCAATCACAAATCATATATGCAACTGGATATCTAGTATCTCAGATAATTTTGGGGCCAGCCAAGAACACCGACGGCCGACAGCAAACAGAGTAACAGCTCTGTACCCCATGGATGAACAGAATTATGAACGGATAGCCGACACACCCGGCGTGAAATATCACTCTTATTGAGGCATCTTCTAATCAACGCACACCTCTAAAGTTCAAACGAAAAATATTCAATGTGAACAAAAATACCAAATTGAAAATGACACCAGCAGGCTAATGGTAGTGAAAAGCTAAAAGAGAAAATTCAAGCATGGGCTCACACGAATAAGAATGTACAAACGTAGAATAGATTTCGTGTACAGAACCGGTGTTTGAAACAGATGCGAAGAGATTCTATCGCAATCTGACTCAAAAACCGAATGGCAAAGCTGTTACTCCTTCAAAGATGACGTCGAAGCATTTTGGGCCGGAATCTGGGAAGAGAGCAGATCCTACAAACAAAGACAGCATTTGGCTTCATCTGAAGTTGATGCTGCGATGACTTGTAGAAACAGTGGAAGATGTTCACCATTCTCGGAAGACGACCTCTTCCAAGCAATTAAGAACATGGGAAACTGGAAGTCCCCCGGGATTGATAAGATCCAGATTTATTGGATTAAGAAATTAACAGCAATACATTCTCATCTAGCAAAGGCTGTTAATAAAATTTTTGAAAACCCAAAGGAAATCCCGGAATGGCTCACACGCGGCATCACGTTTTGCTACCCAAAGCGGGAGACAGCTCTTTGGCGAAGAACACAGGTCCAATTACTGTCTGCCAGTACTGTACAAAGTTATAACTCAGCATAGCGACAAAATGTATAGACATCTAGATAAAATCATCTATAGCCAGCTGAACAAAAAGGATGTCGTAAAGGCTCTTATGGCTGTAAGGAAATCTTGCTCCTGAAATAAAGTCATCGTGAATGATGTAAAGAAACGCAAAAACGTAATTTGAGCATGGCTGGATTGACTACCAAAGGCCTTTGATAGTGTAACACCCACGATTGGATTTTGAAAGACCCTGAGATCTATCGTTTCATCCTAGACTTACTGAATTTCGCAAGGCTAGTATTAAGTCGTGGAGTACAGGTTACTAATCCCGCGGAAAGGAAAGCATAGAAACCAGAAGTCTTCAGATTAAACAGGGGTATTTTTTCAAGAGATTCACTATCCCTCTTCTGTTTTGCTTAGTTGATCCAACTATCGAGACAGTTGTCGCAAATCCTGACTAGGTTATAAGCTCCATGGTGAGAAAGGCAGTATCACATTTGTTTTCATGGATGATCTGAAAGTGTTTGCCTAAGATGAAGCGATTCCTCTCGCCAAATGCTGTCTGTCGTGAATGACTTTAGCATGACATCTGCATGAAGTTTTGGTCTTTGACAGTTGCAAAAAATCAATTTAAAAGAGGGAAACTCACAACGTCCTGAGAACATTGAAATTGATAACGCACACTGTGATTCAGATCTTGAACCATGTAAAACTTACAAATA